>JAVJIF010026386.1:0-32500 GCA_038442645.1 Agave tequilana
GTTCAACAGTCAAGCGGACATGGAGATATAAGATTCGCTAAGGCATAGCCTCGCCCCGTGAGCAAGGCCAGTAAAGCGACAGCCTCGACAAAGCTTGATCTCGCAGACAAATCTGCATTTTGCAGAAAACGTCTAAATACCAACTTCGCTTAAGCAGGAAGTGGTATAGCCCTAAGGCATGACGTCATCAAGAGGGCATTATGGTCAAGAGTCATCCTTCGTGGCCATGACTGAAGAGACAGACCCGAATCCTGTTCCTAAACAGAATGGAGACTGCCCGAGTAATGGTTCATCAGAAGCCCAAAGAAAGAACTGTTCAGTTCTTAATTCCGGTGCAAGAAAGAAGGGAGGTTCAAGGAAAACGAGTTCCCTAATGAGGACAGATCATATTCGATCATCCTAATAGCCAAATGTTGGCTCCAAAGAAGAGAGATCACGGTCTCTAATCAGATAGGAAAATCCCTTACGGTGACTGGTCGCTCGATGACCGGAGGGGGGACCCTCCGCGCAGAAGTCGCCACTTCTTTTTCCGCTCGTCTTTTGGGCGCCATTAAAGAGTTGCAAGAGTCTTCAGGGTTCTCTGAACAAAGAAGAAGAGGAAGAGGGAAAGTCAAGAAATCTCTCTGAAAAAAGGAGATCTTTTCCTGCTCAGCCCGATCGGGCTTTTATAGGCCAATCAGCGCCTGAAAAAGGCCTCGAAAAAGGGCGTATGCCGCCGTTTTGAATTAATTGAAACGCCGCCCAAAGCGCCTTCGAGAAGCGCTGCTTCGATTCCGCTAAGGGTTAACTTCGCCCTGGCTTAAAGTGCGGATTTCGCACAATCCTTCAAGGACATTCGCCGAGAGGCTTACCTTAGCCGTCTAAAAAAGGCGCTGACATGCCAGTCTCGCGAAGATCACTCAAAGAAAGGACTATGTCCTTAACTCCGCATACGGTTTAGCCCTGCTATGGCCAAACCTTCAGAAAAAAGCAAGCGAAGATCAGATGATTAGAAGATGACTTTCATTGATTAAAAAAAAGAAGGGTACATTGATATTACATCGAAGTTGTTTTATACAACACCACCCAGTTGCTCGACAGGGTAATTTGTGCAAAAAAGCATACAAGTGGTTTTATCCGCTTCTAAGTCAAACGACTGGACAGAGGAGGCCTTCCTCCTGCACAAGGCTGTAATCAGTGGTGCCGCAAAGACACGGTCATTATTCTCCACAAAAATGGCAAGTCTTGCCAGGCCATTTTGTTGAAGCCTGGCAATAGAAACCTATCGCCGCCAACACGATAGATCACGTATAATGGGGAATCGACAGTGGAACCAGTGATCTAACGGGTGTGATGTCCGCCTTTCCAAAGTGGATCGCCCCCAAAGGCCACAAGTTGAAAGTTGGCAATGATGCGGCAATCCACAGGCAGCGCCTACTATCTTGAAGCGGATCATCTCCGACGAAGCGGCTACCAGCTCACCTCCAGAACGAATCATCTCGGATAAGAGGCTGCCAGCAGCCTCTTGGGACATGCACCCGCTGCCCCGAATTGTTCCTCCTGCTTAAAAGTAAAGCTTCACCGGGGAAGCATAAGGCAATTTTATGGTTCCTTCCATCAAGTCACAAGATTGGCGAGCATAGCCCACTGCAAGGCAAATCAGACAGATTAGCAGTTAAGCACAGAAAAAAATCGCAAATCAGAATTTTTTGGGTCAAAACAATCCAATTTCATTAAAAGCAGAGGACAAGCCTCGCCTGCACAGCACTGATGGGCTGGCTCAGCAAACGCCAAGTCCAAGCCTCGCCTATATGGTAGCCAGACTGACCCCGTGGGATAGTCTTAACTCCGCCTATATGCAAGACTGGCTCAACTATTGAAGAGGCCAAGTCCCCAAGTTCTGCTTGTGCAGCGGACTTAACATGCAATGATCTTCCAATGATCAGGTCAAGATGATAGCTTCACTGGGAAGCTATGCCAAAATCCTTCTCTACAGATCAGTCAATTGTAAGATGAAGAACAAGGGAAGCTAATCCCTGAAGCAGCTGTTAAAGCTGAATTAAGGGAGAGGAATTCCTAAATCGGTGAAGTCGTTGAATGATCAAGACTTACCGGTCCTTGGCCGGATAATGACCAGAGTGGGCATTCCCACTAGTTCAGAGATCTGAGTATCTCTTTCAAACAAAGAGAAGAGAAGCGAGGCAAAGCATCTCTTCAGAGGACTTCAAGTGTCCTATTTATAGGCCCCATGGCCTGAGCGCTGCTGCCTCAAGCGTGGAAGCACGAGCGCATTTAAGGCATTTATCACGCTTGAGAAAAGGGACGGTCTCCCTGGAACCGTGCAAAGGGAGAAACGTTCTCCCCATAAAGGCACTTATTGCGCCTTGAAGAAAGGGAATATCCTCCTCGAAAACGTGCAAATCGGAGAATATCTCCCTCGATCAGCACGAAGAAAGGAGTAATTCTCCTTGTAACCAGCCCACGACAGTTGATCTCGGGGAAAGCGACATGCCCTCCCAAGCGAACATGTCTTCAGAAGCCCAGATGCGGGGCTACTAGCTGCGAAGCTACCCAGTCTACATGATTCCCGGCGAATCTACATCCCAAAGCAGGATTTAAAGCGAAGCTGAACTCAACCATCATGGCGACGTTCATACTTACACACCACCAATCAAAGCAGTTCAAAGTATTTCGAAGTCTGAGCCATTGCAGACTTTCGAAAACTTTGAAGGGGTCTTGTTGACACTTAAAAAAGACAAGATTCTATGGTCCGAACAATGTCTAAACTGTTGACATTTACAAAAGACAAGTGACAGACGAGCTGAAGACCAGTTTTTCACCCATCTCCGAGGGACAAGGAAGCAACTTGGACTCCACTGATCCAGCAAGCAGACAGTGAACCCGGATTGTTTCTAAACAGGACCTCAGCAGGTCTAAGGTGCTAGCACTTAGCATCACACGAGTCCAAAGGGATAGCCTCGCTTGAGAGGCTAATATCACTCGACTTCGCCTCGAAGCCATCCAAAGCCTCGCCAGGAAGCTAACTCGCAAACTTCGCCACAGAGGACTTCCAGCTCCGCCAAAGGGTTTCTTTCAGACTTCGCAGAAGCTGCCTCTAGCTCCGCTACGAGCTCAATGCGGACGGCTCCGCTATGAATCTGCCACGGTCAACCTTGACAATCAAATCTCCGGATGAGATCGGATCCAATCAGATCAAATCTAATTAGATCAAAATCAGAGATCAAATTGGCAGTTGATTGCCACAATCTCTTGACTCTTCTAAAACGAGTAAGAGGATCAGGGGAAATCCTCTAACGATATGGAAAGGATCGAGAAGGTCAACCGACCTGCCAATTCTAGCTTCGCAGAAGCTGATCTAGCCTCGCAGCAAGGCCACTTTCCAGATTTTAAACAGATTCGATTCAATCTGTTTCCATATTTTCAAGGGACGATTATACCCTTGCTCTCCCTATAAATAGCCCGCCAGGGTACAGAGATAGGAGAGGATCGATCGAAGACAAAAAGAGGACTCCACAAGCAGAGGTTCTTCACGACGCACCGTGCGCTCTCGAATTCAGAGACTTTTAGAGAATTGCTTTCTCTATTCAGGGTGTTGATACCCTAACATCGTCCTTCTTCTCAAGGAATCTCCGGAACCAGGCGAGAAGGATTCCTTATTGAGGCGATTTGAGAAGCAGCAAGAGGGTTTCTACCAACCTTCTGTTCTCTGATTCCCCGAACCAGGCGAGAAGGGAATCTCATCGCTCGCATCGTCAAAGGGACAAAGTGATCGCGCGCTGACCAGACTCCTATCGGCACACTTCTCCAGAATCTCTGAGGAGATCTACTTGTAATCTTTTATAGAATACTTGTAATTTAGCTCCTCAAAACTCTTTTTTGTAAGTTTTCCCTTTGCAAATATAATGGAAAACAGACACGGTGAGACTATTAATTTCACTTGCAGCTCATCACAGTTGGAAGATATATCATCTAGATGTCAAGTCAGCATTTCTCAATGGTATTCTTGAAGAAGAGGTGTATGTACAACAACCAGAAAGTTTTCTGATAAAAGGGTAAGAAGACAAAGTATATCACCTAAAGAAAGCCTTGTATGGCTTAAAGCAGGCACCACGGGCATGGAATGCCCGAATTGATGGTTATCTTCATCAAAATGGCTTCACCAAATGTCCTTATGAGCATGTCATCTACATGAAGAGGAACCATCAAGGCGAATTTCTAATAATTTGTCTTTATGTTGATGACTTGTTATACACAGAAAGTTGCGTCGAGATGCTTGCTGAATTCAAGGAGACGATGTTCAATGAATTTGAGATGACGGACAATGTATTGATATCCTATTTCTTAGTATCGAAGTGAAGTAACAACAAGATAAGATATTTATATCTCAAAAGAAGTACATAAGGAGATCTTAGAGAAATTCAAGATGAGTAACTGCAACCTAGTAAACACCCCAATAGCCACAGGAATGAAGCTATCAAGAGAAGGAATTGGAGATTTTGTAGACTCGACTTTTTTCAAAAGTCTAGTTGGTAGCCTGAGGTACTTATCGATCACAAGGCCTGATATTGTTTACGGAGTCGGATTTGTGAGTCGCTATATGGAGACACCGAAGGAGTCTCATTGGCTAGCTGCAAAGAGAATTCTAAGGTATATCAAAGGCACACTCAACCTTGGTCTATTTTATACTTATGGTGAAACTGCAGAGTTAGTAGGCTATTCAGATAGCGACTGGGGAGGTGACCAAGATGACAGGAAAAGCACCACTGGCTATGTCTTCTATCTTGGGTCAACTGCATTTTCATGGACCTCAAAGAAGTAAGGAGTTGTGGCCTTATCTTCATGCGAAGCAGAGTATGTGGCAGCTTCATCTACTGTATGTGAAGCTATTTGGTTGCGGAACATTTTAAAGGAATTGGATCATCCATAAGAAGAAGCGACTGTCATATTTATGGACAACAAATCAGCCATCCAACTTGCAAAGAACCCAGTACATCATGGGAGGAGCAAACATATAGATACACGGTTTCATTTTCTCAGAGGCCATGTAAAACAGAAAACTGTGGAGTTGGAGTATTGTCATACCATGGAGCAAGTAACAGATATTTTCACCAAGCCATTGCCTATTGAACCTTTCAGAAGGCTAAAAGAAATGCTCGGTATGAAAACATTTTGATTTGAGGGGGTGTGTTGGAATATCAAATAAAAATGTCTTTATGACATTAATTTTGGAAGAAGAAGAGACCATAAGAAATGAAGAGTCATCATCATCAATTTAAAGAAATGAAGAGTCATCATCATCATTAGGAGAAATGAAGAGTCATCATCATCAATTAGGAGAAATGAGTCATCATCATCAATTTAGAGAAATGATGAGTCATCATCTTCAATTAGGAGAAATGAGTCATCATCATCAATTTAGAGCAATGATGAGTCATCATCTTCAATTAGAATTTAATGAGTCGTATATGTATTTTGCCTATAAAAGGCTAGTGTATCTCTTTGTTTTAATCAAGCAATCAAGCAAGCAAGAAACAAAAGTTGAATAATATCCATTCTCCACTTAAAATTTTAGATTATAGTATATTAGTCCGTAGATTAGTATACAACAAGGTAATTGCGAACTTAAGGTTAAGTTTGATAGAGGCAGGTAAAAAAGAAAAAAGTCAAAGATATACTAATAAGTTAGTGAAAACATCACAGGAAAATCTAAAAACATACTGATGATTCATTCTAGTTATCATTAGACACCTTCTGCCACCAAAATGGCATCAGCTTGTGTCCATAAACTTTGACTTAATTACTAGAAAAATTTTACTACTGTGAACCTGATAGCAATCTTCCATGATCTAGTGTCAAGGGAGGGCTTGTTGTAAAGCTCAAGTACAAGGCTAATGTGGAAAATACCGGACACAAGAAACCTTCCCATATGGAAGGCCGCTCATGATGGCTGAGGAGGTTTTTAAATTAAATAGTAGGCTGACTGGTGGAGGCTTATTATGCAATGATTCAAATTCATGGCACACGGGCTATTAGCGGTTTGTGGAGCTCCTTTATGATCTATGTGAGCAGCAAGAGAATCAGCTAAAGATCGTGAATAAAGTCTCCTCTTTAGGGGAGTTTCTCTCTCCCACCATGGGAGTTTCTTTCTTTCCCTCCGATAAAATATAAATATTATTACCCTTAACCTCATCACAACTTCGGATTTTGGTACAGTAACAGATACTTTGATATGGTATCAGAGCACTATCTTTAGTATCATAAGATCCCTCTTCAACTTCTGTCACTACGTGTGCGTCCATCAACCATTCTTCAAAACCCTAACTGTCACCCATCTACACCATCTTCTTCTTATCTTCTTTTCTTTTTCTTCTTAAGATCTAAGGTGATCTAAATTTAGATCTGCAAAAAAAAAAATACTGTTCAACACAAGGATATTATTTATCGTGAACAGCAACGACGAGTAATATCATAGTGAACAGTAACCGCGGGTATTAATCATCTCCCAAACCCTAACCGGCCATCTCCTTTAAAAAATATCAAGTTTTAAAACCCTAGATATCTCCATGGTCTAAAAACCTAGTCGTCATCTGTCACCTCCTCTATTGTCATTCACCATCAATTGTTGATGTTATTGACTCATGGGATGGTGTTGCCAGCTACTTCTATTGTTCCTGCTAATTTTTTCGATTGCTGATTGATTCTAATGCCAATTGCTACTGTTGTCTTCATTTACTATTGTTGTTGCGGTTATATTTATCTTTTGTTGCAAATGTCCTGTTCAACTGCTGAGACAGAGTATTTGAGTTAAAAATTTCTCAAAATCTCTATTTTTACTGAGTTTGACTCAACACCCCTTCTTCTACTGAGTTTGAGGATCTCAAATATCTTTTTCTACCGAGTTTGAAAATATCTAAAATCCTTATCTTATATAAAGAGATGAATGTCCTTTCGTACAGTCTTCATCCAAGTGTTTGGTTCGACCCAGATTCAATTTGCTTCAGTTTGCAGTTTCAACATCAACATCAATAATTCAACAGTTTGGCATTAGTTTTAGGAACTCACTGTTGTTTTCAATAATTTCAATATTTATTTGTTTTCTCTATTTTTCGTTTGGAAAAACTTTATCTCTGAGATCTTTTTTTGGTCTTGTAACAAGCTGGGCATGATATATATATATATATATATATATATATATATATATATATATATATATATATATATATATATATATATATATATATATATATATATATATATATATATATTAGAGAAATGTAAATCAGCTGACACAGGAGGCAACTCCTCCTATGTCGCACTCAAAAATCATATTTCCCGAATGAATTTTTAAGATCCGACCACACATTATCATCTTCATATTCTATGATATATACATATAAAAAATCAAGTGATTTGAAGTTTGTTTACTACATTTTTTTGGGTTCAAACTTAACGGTTTTTTAACAATAGAACAAAAATAGAACGTTTAGATCAATGAGTCAAGTGTTCTTAGTAGGTCTCCTTAGATTGTACCTAAGGGGAGAGCTTAAAACTCCAACATCCCGATTTTTTTTCACGATCCTACTTCACATTATCATATTCATGTTATAAGATGTATGCATATTAAAAATCACGTAATTAAAAGTTCATTTACTTATTGATCTAATCGTTCCATTTTGTTCTACTGTTTAAAAACCGTTAATGTTTGAACCCAAAGAAAATAGAGTAAACAAACTACAAATCACGTGATATTTTTTATATGCGTAGATCTTATAATATGAATATGATAATGTGCGGTCTGATCGTGAAAAAAAAATCAGGATGTTAGAATTTTAAGCCGTCTCCTTAAATTACAATCTAAGGAGATCTACTAGGAACACCTCTCTCTCTCTCTCTACACACACACACAAAGCTTGAGAACTATTAGTGTGTAACACAAGAATTTTTTAATCTTTTGTTTATTATTGCTGTATTAAAAAAAAGCTAATCCCCATCTGGGGTTAAGTGTCTATTTTCTCAAACTTAACATGGTATTAGAGCAACCAAGATTTAATTCTCACGAGACACGTATTTAAAAAGTGAATTGAAAACAAAAATCCTGCTACATAAAGCCCAAATTTGGCCCATTAAAAAGGTGCTCGACCTGCGAGGGCGTGTTAAAATATAAATATATTACCATTAACTCTCACCAAAACTTCAGAAATTTGGTGTAATGGCAGGGACTTTAATACCCTCCAACAAGGCCTTCTTTCCTAAAACAAGGCCCTCTTTCTCTTTTCTTTGGGTGCCTCCCCTTCTATTTTGTGTGTGTGTAGAAACACATACAAACTCACATCCTTTAACAACAATATTTTTCAAGAGAATTTCTTTCCCTTCGACAAGCCTTCTTTGTCCTAACAGAAAGCCTTCTTTCTCCTTTCTTTGGTGTTCCTCTCTTCTCTAATTCTTTCATCCCTTACATGTAAACTGACAACTAAAAAATTAAAAGACACACAACATGCACAAGGACACCCTTTAACAACAATATATTACAATACATGTAACACCCGTTTTATTTAATCATGAGTTAATACCCTGTATGTTGATTTTTAGCTAAGTCAAGTTAACTAATTTGGTAATCATAATAGAATGTAATCAAAATTTTAATAAAAATATTGAAGTAAATAATCTCATGTAGATGATGAATATTGTTACTAGAAGTATATATATGTGTGTCATAAAAGGAATATGTATATATACTAGTATATAAAAGAGTATAGACACAAGAGATATTTTGTATAACCTTGATAATATTTTAAAGAGGGATGAGAGGTATGAAGACTTGCTTAAATTGTGGTTCTCATTCCAAGTGTCATGAGAGGAGAGAGAAATGTATACAAAAAAAATATGAAGTAGAATCACATTTTCATGATTGCATTTTGTTTCAACTATAACCTCCCTCAAACTCTCTTTCTCTCCCTCTCTCTTACACACTCACACTCTCTCTAAAACCTTATTTCTCTTGATTCCACCTAAAATCATATTTACCTCTCCTTAAACTTTAGATTTTCAAACATAGAATTCCATGGTGTGTTGAGAAGGAGGATCAAGCCAAAGGTGGAAGAGATTAGTGATTGAAAGTGTATTTTCACCGGTTAAGCAAGATAACTAGTAAGCGATTAATGAAAGCATGGTGCAGATCTCATTAACTATGAGCTATTAGTGATTTTTATTATACTTATGTGTAGGTGTTAAAGAATTAGAAGGTGCTTAAGTATTTGAGAAACTATCTTCAAGAGATGACTGGAGTTTTTAACCTAACTCATGATAGGGATGAAATACTTAAGTTGTGGAATTAGGGAATCCTATGGATAATACTCTAATACTACTAAGGGTTAAGACTACATGTATGTATATTGTGATTAGCATATGAAAGCCACCACAATCATGTTATTGAGTATTGGATGTATGCCATATATGGGTAATGTATACCTATTATATATGCACATACGTGAAATTGTGATTTTTACATGAAAGCTAATATGATCATGTTATTGAATATTGGAGGCATGTCATATACGTGTGATGCATACTTATCATATATGTATGTATGCATACATAAAAGTTAATATTATATGAAGGATACATCTCACGTACGCGTACGTGAGATAGTTGATAATTTGGATAATCGTTGCAATTTAAGTACGATGGCTACATGAAAACTATTATGATCACACTATTAAGTGTAGGGTGTATGATATGTTGTGTGTAATGTGTATTTAATATATGTGGTATGTATATGAAAATGAGATGGATGACAACTTGGATAGCTCTTGTAGTTAAGGCATGATTGTTATATGTAGATTGGTATGATCATGTCAGTCAAATACATTCTTACATAAGAAACTATAAAAAATTTCTAGATGAGAAATTGGAGAATTTTAATATGTTGTTATATTTCTTATTATAATATATGCGGAGGAAAAGACAAATGGGAAACTCCGGAGGTGTGCGAAGACGGGATAAAATAGTGATAATACAAGTAGGAAGGGACCGAAGGAAAATTTCGACAGTGTGTGAAGACGGGGTAAATGCAGAGGAAGGGGCCAATGGAAAATTCCGGCGGTATACAAAGACGGGGTAATGAGATTTTATGGCAGACTTGAATGAAATGATATATCTATTACCATATGATACTTTTTAGCAAAAAATTATGAAATTCTTGATTTTCTTATTATTAAAGCAAAAACATATTATAGTATAGATTGTCACATGCATTCTTGTTATGAAATCACAAATATATAATAGTTGTTGGATTAACAGCTATATTCATTGAGCTGTTTAGCTCATTCCATTCCTTTAAAAAATTTCAGGTTTAAACAAAGATAAGGGGCCCGCTTGAAGCCGACATTATTCTGATATGAAAGAAGATTTTCTCGTGAAAGACTTAAATAATTTCTTTTGACATATCTCTTCTAACATGCTTATATATGTTGTAACTCTCGGTTCCCAATGTACGTATATCAATACTAGTATCTAATACTGATTTAATCATCCTGATAGCTGGTTTGAAACTATTTCAGCTCAACATATTATTTTCCATTATTTTGAATTTTTCTGAATTTATTGAAAATTTTGAGATTTATTAGAAAAGAATTTCATTCGGGGTCGATCGATGTCACGGACTGACTCTGAGATTTTAATTGAGAATGAATTTCGGGGATCCGACTTCACAACAATGTTCAGGATGACATTCCTATTTTTGAGAATTTTTCTGAATTAATGGAGTTTAATCCAATAAAATAATGATTAAATATTCATTCAAAAAAATGAAATTAAAATAAAAATAAAATAAAAATAAAATGAAAATAAAATGAGGAAAACATGCATGTTGCTTAACAAGTTTTGAACATGTGACTTCTCCCACATCCTCTTATCTCAACCACTGGGTCACATTGGCATGTGTTGAAGAAAGCAGCCCAATATATTTAAACACATTCCCTTCTCCCCTTCTTATTTCAAAATAAAAAGTATGCCCTTATAATAATGCTTCCAGGTTTCCAACCCCTGATCTCCTTATTCAAACTTGCAAGCTCCCACCACTATGCCACATGGCGTGTAGTTGAGGGAATACCCATAGTTTATTTAACCAGTTGTAAACCCATCTTCTTCTTCCCCAGTTTTTTCCCCACGTCCACCTGTTCCTCATTTTTCTTCCACTTTTCCCTCCATCTCTCGCTCACGATCTCATCTCAGCCACTCACCTCTCACCCGTACTCTCCCTCTTATAAACTCTCTCACTCTTTCCTCTTGTAGCACGCAAGCAACCCACGCATGCCCACGGTCGCTCCTTGGCCTTGCCCGCACCCTTCCTGCCATGCCCTCTCTCCTTGGTTTCTCTCCTTCATGGCAGCGGTAGCGCACCCTCGGAGTCCCCGAGCTCGCGCACTCATCCCCCACGGCACCTCCTCCAAGCTCCGCCGACCATTCTATGGCGCACTTCCCTTGGCCGTGGCCCTCTAGCACGCACGCCACCGCCTCTTCCCTCGTGCGCAAGCCACCAGCGCAGCCTCTCCGCGGCTCCGTGTTGGGCTGCCACCCATGCCGAGCCCCCACCGTGAACTTCCCCTCCTTGCCTTTCACACCCATGCCCCAAGGCCTTTGCTCCACCCACATGGCTTCAACCCCACGGCAATGGCCGTGACTCACTCTGGCGAGCTCCGCGGCATCCCGAACTTCTCCACGGGCACTCCAGCAAACCGTCGACATCTTCTGCGGCCTCCGCCTTTCGCCAAAGCCGATCCCCGAACTCCGCCCAAGCCTTGGCTGTAAGTTTTCCCATCCTCTCTCTGTTGCTAATTTTTGGTGAATGTAAATAATGTGAATGCATGTGATTTAATGTGTATATTATGTGTGAGAAGGTGCTATAGGTGTGTATGTAATATGCTGTGAATTACATAGTGTGCAAAAAATGTGTTATGAAATTGGGTGCATGTGTGTACGTAAGTGTGTGTGTTGCTTGTGCATATGCATGAGTTTGTGTTTATGTGTACTGTTGGCGTAAATGTGTATAAATGGGTGTCATTCCGTGTACATACATGTGCGTGTTGTGCGTGTGTTGGTATATACGTATATGTGTACATGTGTGCGTATGTGTTTGTATATCAACGTGTATGTTTGATTGTATGTCACAGCGATACGGACCTACTCGTGAGATCCGGATTCGTGTTCGCCATGGAGCGGATACATTGGCAATTCGAAAACCGACCTATGGGATGATCCAGAGATCCATATCAGTTCGTGCAGTAAAGATCAGACGGCGATTCGGTTCCAAAATCACGTCATTTCATGTAAGTGTTTGTTTGTTGCTCTTTTATTTATATATCTATACCAGCAAGTGTATTGTTTATTTGTTTATTTAAATTATGCGATTATTTTGTCATTTCATGTGTTAGTATTATTCCATGTGAATACATATGTTTCATGTCGTTGATAGTTATTCTGTCAAATAGTTAAATCTGTTGTTTTTTAGAATTTATAATGATCGTGATGTTATGATTTAAAGTTCGTTTCTAATGATCAACTATTTTGATCGGGGGGGGGGGGGGTTGAATAAGTGGGAAGTGAATATTTCGGTCATGGAATAGATTATTGGACTTAGATTATTATACGATATGAGACAATTTAGATATATTTTAGATGGTTGGCCAGATTATGATCTTGATGTTAAAATGCATATGGACTCCATTTTAGAATACTGAGATATTAAAGTATCATTTCACGTTTATTCGTTTACTATTTTGGGATTCAGAAATATGTGAGATATACTTGAGATTTGGACTTGATTTGATCTTGAGATTGGTATAGTTTGTATATGAGAAGGCCGCTCATGATGGCTGAGGAGGTTTTTAAATTAAATAGTAGGCTGACTGGTGGAGGCTTATTATGCAATGATTCAAATTCATGGCACACGGGCTATTAGCGGTTTGTGGAGCTCCTTTATGATCTATGTGAGCAGCAAGAGAATCAGCTAAAGGTCTTGAATAAAGTCTCCTCTTTAGGGGAGTTTCTCTCTCCCACCATGGGAGTTTCTTTCTTTCCCTCCGATAAAATATAAATATTATTACCCTTAACCCTCATCACAACTTCGGATTTTGGTACAGTAACAGAGACTTTGATATGGTATCAGAGCACTATCTTTAGTATCATAAGATCCCTCTTCAACTTCTGTCACTACGTGTGCGTCCATCAACCATTCTTCAAAACCCTAACTGTCACCCATCTACACCATCTTCTTCTTATCTTCTTATCTTTTTCTTCTTAAGATCTAATGTGATCTAAATTTAGATCTGCAAAAAGAAAATTATGTTCAACACAAGGATACTATTTATCGTGAACAGCAACGACGAGTAATATCATAGTGAACAGTAACCGCGGGTATTAATCATCTCCCAAACCCTAACCGGCCATCTCCTTTAAAAAATATCAAGTTTTAAAACCCTAGATATCTCCATGGTCTAAAAACCTAGTCGTCATCTGTCACCTCCTCTATTGTCATTCACCATAAATTGTTGATGTTATTGACTCATGGGATGGTGTTGCCAGCTACTTCTATTGTTCCTGCTAATTTTCCTATTGCTGATTGATTCTAATGCCAATTGCTACTGTTGTCTTCATTTACTATTGTTGTTGCGGTTATATTTATCTTTTGTTGCAAATGTCCTGTTCATCTGCTGAGACAGAGTATTTGAGTTAAAAATTTCTCAAAATCTCTATTTTTACTGAGTTTGACTCAACACCCCCACTTCTACTGAGTTTGAGGATCTCAAATATCTTTTTCTACCGAGTTTGAAAATATCTAAAATCCTTATCTTATATAAAGAGATGAATGTCCTTTCGTACAGTCTTCATCCAAGTGTTTGGTTCGACCCAGATTCAATTTGCTTCAGTTTGCAGTTTCAACATCAACATCAATAATTCAGCAGTTTGGCATTAGTTTTAGGAACTCACTGTTTGTTTTCAATAATTTCAATATTTATTTGTTTTCTCTATTTTTCATTTGGAAAAACTTTATCTCTGAGATCTTTTTTTGGTCTTTGTAACAAGCTGGGCATGATATATATATATATATATATATATATATATATATATATATATATATATATATATATATATATATATATGGATCAAGTGTTCTTAGTAGGTCTCCTTAGATTGTACCTATGGGGAGAGCTTAAAACTCCAACATCCCGATTTTTTTTCACGATCCTACTTCACATTATCATATTCATGTTATAAGATGTATGCATATTAAAAATCACGTAATTAAAAGTTCATTTACTTATTGATCTAATCGTTCCATTTTGTTCTACTGTTTAAAAACCGTTAATGTTTGAACCCAAAGAAAATAGAGTAAACAAACTACAAATCACGTGATATTTTTTATATGCGTAGATCTTATAATATGAATATGATAATGTGCGGTCTGATCGTGAAAAAATAAATCAGGATGTTAGAATTTTAAGCCGTCTCCTTAGATTACAATCTAAGGAGATCTACTAGGAACACCTCTCTCTCTCTCTACACACACACAGCTTGGGAAGTATTAGTGTGTAACACAAGATTTTTTAATCTTGTGTTTATTATTGCTGTATTAAAAAAAAGCTAATCCCCATCTGGGGTTAAGTGTCTATTTTCTCCAAACTTAACATGGTATTAGAGCAATCAAGATTTAATTCCCACGAGACACGTATTTAAAAAGTGAATTGAAAACAAAAATCCTGCTACATAAAGCCCAAATTTTGGCCCATTAAAAAGGTGCTCGACCTGCGAGGGCGTGTTAAAATATAAATATATTACCATTAACTCTCACCAAAACTTCAGAAATTTGGTGTAATGGCAGGGACTTTAATACCCTCCAACAAGGCCTTCTTTCCTAAAACAAGGCCCTCTTTCTCTTTTCTTTGGGGTGCCTCCCTTCTATTTTGTGTGTGTGTAGAAACACATACAAACTCACATCCTTTAACAACAATATTTTTCAAGAGAATTTCTTTCCCTTCGACAAGCCTTCTTTGTCCTAACAGAAAGCCTTCTTTCTCCTTTCTTTGGTGTTCCTCTCTTCTCTAATTCTTTCATCCCTTACATGTAAACTGACAACTAAAAAATTAAAAGACACACAACATGCACAAGGACACCCTTTAACAACAATATATTACAATACATGTAACACCCGTTTTATTTAATCATAAGTTAATACCCTGTATGTTGATTTTTAGCTAAGTCAAGTTAACTAATTTGGTAATCATAATAGAATGTAATCAAAATTTTAATAAAAATCTTGAAGTAAATAATCTCATGTAGATGATGAATATTGTTACTAGAAGTATATACATGTGTGTCATGAAAGGAATATGTATATATACTAGTATATAAAAGAGTATAGACACAAGAGATATTTTGTATACCCTTGATAATATTTTAAAGAGGGATGAGAGGTATGAAGACATGCTTAAATTGTGGTTCTCATTCCAAGTGTCATGAGAGGAGAGAGAAATGTATACACAAAAAATATGAAGTAGAATCACATTTTCATGATTGCATTTTGTTTCAACTATAACCTCCCTCAAACTCTCTTTCTCTCCCTCTCTCTTACACACTCACACTCTCTCTAAAACCTTATTTCTCTTGATTCCACCTAAAATCATATTTACCTCTCCTTAAACTTTAGATTTTCAAACATAGAATTCCATGGTGTGTTGAGAAGGAGGATCAAGCCAAAGGTGGAAGAGATTAGTGATTGAAAGTGTATTTTCACCGGTTAAGCAAGGTAACTAGTAAGCGATTAATGAAAGCATGGTGCAGATCTCATTAACTATGAGCTATTAGTGATTTTTATTATACTTATGTGTAGGTGTTAAAGAATTAGAAGGTGCTTAAGTATTTGAGAAACTATCTTCAAGAGATGACTGGAGTTTTTAACCTAACTCATGATAGGGATGAAATACTTAAGTTGTGGAATTAGGGAATCCTATGGATAATAGTCTAATACTACTAAGGGTTAAGACTACATGTATGTATATTGTGATTAGCATATGAAAGCCACCACAATCATGTTATTGAGTATTGGATGTATGCCATATATGGGTAATGTATACCTATTATATATGCACATACGTGAAATTGTGATTTTTACATGAAAGCTAATATGATCATGTTATTGAATATTGGAGGCATGTCATATACATGTGATGCATACTTATCATATATGTATGTATGCATACATAAAAGTTAATATTATATGAAGGATACATCTCACGTACGCGTACGTGAGATAGTTGATAATTTGGATAATCGTTGCAATTTAAGTACGATGGCTACATGAAAACTATTATGATCACACTATTAAGTGTAGGGTGTATGATATGTTGTGTGTAATGTGTATTTAATATATGTGGTATGTATATGAAAATGAGATGGATGACAACTTGGATAGCTCTTGTAGTTAAGGCATGATTGTTATATGTAGATTGGTATGATCATGTCAGTCAAATACATTCTTACATAAGAAACTATAAAAAATTTCTAGATGAGAAATTGGAGAATTTTAGTATGTTGTTATATTTCTTATTATAATATATGCGGAGGAAAAGACAAATGGGAAACTCCGGAGGTGTGCGAAGACGGGATAAAATAGTGATAATACAAGTAGGAAGGGACCGATGAAAAATTTCGACAGTATGTGAAGACGGGGTAAATGCAGAGGGAGGGGCCAATGGAAAATTCCGGCGGTATACAAAGACGGGGTAATGAGATTTTATGGCAGACTTGAATGAAATGATATATCTATTACCATATGATACTTTTTAGCAAAAATTTATGAAATTCTTGATTTTCTTATTATTAAAGCAAAAACATATTATAGTATAGATTGTTACATGCATTCTTGTTATGAAATCACAAATACATAATAGTTGTTGGATTAACAGCTATATTCATTGAGCTGTTTGGCTCATTCCATTCCTTTAAAAAATTTCAGGTTTAAACAAAGGTAAGGGGCCCGCTTGAAGCCGACATTATTCTGATATGAAAGAAGATTTTCTCGTGAAAGACTTAAATAATTTCTTTTGACATATCTCTTCTAACATGCTTATATATGTTGTAACTCTCGGTTCCCAATGTACGTATATCAATACTAGTATCTAATACTGATTTAATCATCTGATAGCTGGTTTGACACTATTTCAGCTCAACATATTATTTTCCATTATTTTGAATTTTTCTGAATTTATTAAAAATTTTGAGATTTATTAGAAAAGAATTTCAATTCGGGGCCGATCGATGTCACGGACTGACTCTGAGATTTTAATTGAGAATGAATTTCGTGGATCCGACTTCACAACAATGTTCAGGATGACATTCCTATTTTTGAGAATTTTTCTGAATTAATGGAGTTTAATCCAATAAAATAATGATTAAATATTCATTCAAAAAAAATGAAATTAAAATAAAAATAAAATAAAAATAAAATGAGGAAAACATGCATGTTGCTTAACAAGTTTTGAACATGTGACTTCTCCCACATCCTCTTATCTCAACCACTGGGTCACATTAGCATGTGTTGAAGAAAGCAGCCCAATATATTTAACCACCTTCCCTTCTCCCCTTCTTATTTCAAAATAAAAAGTATGCCCTTATAATAATACTTCCAGGTTTCCAACCTCTGATCTCCTCATTCAAACTTGCAAGCTCCCACCACTATGCCACATGGCGTGTAGTTAAGGGAATACCCATAGTTTATTTAACCAGTTGTAAACCCATCTTCTTCTTCCCCACTTTTTTCCCCACGTCCACCTGTTCCTCATTTTTCTTCCACTTTTCCCTCCATATCTCGCTCACGATCTCATCTCAGCCACTCACCTCTCACCCGTACTCTCCCTCTTATAAACTCTCTCACTCTTTCCTCTTGTACCACGCAAGCAACCCACGCATGCCCACGGTCGCTCCTTGGCCTTGCCCGCACCCTTCCTGCCATGCCCTCTCTCCTTGGTTGCTCTCCTTCATGGCAGCGGTAGCGCACCCTCGGAGTCCCCGAGCTCGCGCACTCATCCCCACGGCACCTCCTCCAAGCTCCGCCGACCATTCGATGGCGCACTTCCCTTGGCCGTGTCCCTCTAGCACGCACGCCACGCCTCTTCCCTCGTGCGCAAGCCACCAGCGCAGCCTCTCCGCGGCTCCGTGTTGGGCTGCCACCCATGCCGAGCCCCCACCGTGAACTTCCCCTCCTTGCCTTTCACACCCATGCCCCAAGGCCTTTGCTCCACCCACATGGCTTCAACCCCCACGGCAATGGCTGTGACTCACTCCGGCGAGCTCCGCGGCATCCTGAACTTCTCCACGGGCACTCCAGCAAACCGTCGACATCTTCCGCGGCCTCCGCCTTTCGCCGGAGCCGATCCCCGAACTCTGCCCAAGCCTTGGCTGTGAGTTTTCCCATCCTCTCTCTGTTGCTAATTTTTGGTGAATGTAAATAATGTGAATGCATGTGATTTAATGTGTATATTATGTGTGAGAAGGTGATATAGGTGTGTATGTAATATGGTGTGAATTACATAGTGTGCAAAAAATGTGTTATGAAATTGGGTGCATGTGTGTACGTAAGTGTGTGTGTTGCATGTGCATATGCATGAGTTTGTATTTATGTGTACTGTTGGCGTAAATGTGTATAAATGGGTGTCATTCCGTGTACATACATGTGCGTGTTGTGCGTGTGTTGGTATATACGTATATGTGTACATGTGTGCGTATGTGTTTGTATATCGATGTGTATGTTTGATTGTATGTCACAGCGATACGGACCTACTCGTGAGATCCGGATTCGTGTTCGCCATGGAGCGGATACATTGGCAATTCTAAAACCGACCTATGGGATGATCCGGAGATCCATATCAGTTCGTGCAGTAAAGACCAGACGGCGATTCGGTTCCAAAATCACGTCATTTCATGTAAGTGTTTGTTTGTTGCTCTTTTATTTATATATCTATACCAGCAAGTGTATTGTTTATTTGTTTATTTAAATTATGCGATTATTTTGTCATTTCATGTGTTAGTATTATTCCATGTGAATACATATGTTTCATGTCGTTGATAGTTATTCTGTCAAATAGTTAAATCTGTTGATTTTTAGAATTTATAATGATCGTGATGTTATGATTTAGAGTTCGTTTCTAATGATCAACTATTTTGATCGGGGGGGGGGGGGGTTGAATAAGTGGGAAGTGAATATTTCGGTCATGGAATAGATTATTGGACTTAGATTATTATACGATATGAGACAATTTAGATATATTTTAGATGGTTGGCCAGATTATGATCTTGATGTTAAAATACATATGGACTCCATTTTAGAATACTGAGATATTAAAGTATCATTTCATGTTTATTCGTTTACTATTTTGGGATTCAGAAATATGTGAGATATACTTGAGATTTGGACTTGATTTAATCTTGAGATTGGTATAGTTTGTATATGAGAATAATAGTAGGTTTTGTGTGTATTAATTACCAGACTTAATATTCTATTATTCGGTGATAAATCAGATAATGATTGGATTCTAAGGATTTGGGTTATTAATAAATGAGAGGTTTATCAGTTAATTGAAATTATAGATAGATTTCTTCAGGATGGATTTCATGTGAGCTATTTTGTAGAATTGATAGTCATTTAATTGGTGATTATTTTATTTGAATATTAAGACATTAAATATGTTTTGATTAGTATGTGGACTTAGTTGGACTTGGGTTTAATTTGAGATTTTTGTTCTTTATATCGAATCTTAATCAGTGTTTAATTGTGATTGATCTTGTTGGACTATGATCAGGTATGTGAATATTTACCTTTGATATTGATGTGTTAATATGATGTTAGTTTGGGTTGTCGGAAGCAAGGGTTTCCAATTGACCACTGATTAGTTGTTATTGGACTTGTAATTTACAGTATCGGATACTCATAACTGTTGCAAAGATTACTGTGATAGTGATTTCATTGATATCGGTAATAATATATATTCAGAGTTGGATAGCGGTTATTATCCGATCTCAGTTATTGGTGACTTAGAAGATTGGAGAGATTAGTAGCGATGAGAGAGCTGACTTATTATTAGTCTGTTAAGATTGTGATTATTGTATCAGACACCCTAGCATGATTTGATGTGTGATGTTCATGATGACTGTATTAAGGTTATATATTAATAGATTCCTTATAGTTATATTTACAGTATGAGTAGATGAGAACTTGATCAGTTTTTATGAGAATGTACATTGACTAGACAATATATGGCTGTTACTGTATTATTCATATTACTGAAAGTCACTGGGAAAATATTGTTAAACCATAACACCATGTACAGTTTATTGTTCATCGTATACACAGTTACTGATACTGTTCACTGTTATTATTACTGTTCACCGTGTACACGATTACTATTGCTGTTACTGTATTGTTACTGTTACCGCATCGTCTCAGTATTCTATCAACATGGATGTTGATTGTTTAACTGAATTAAATAATAATGTAAAAAGATAACTTACACTGGGATTGGAGAAATTGATGGAGGAGACATCGTCTGTATTTTGGGTGGACCTAAGATACAGGTTGCGCAACCAAAATGAGGGTTCCATTGTAGGGTTCCAGGGGATGACTGGCATCCATCTGATATTACTACTGTTACTGTTACTAAGTACCTAATGGTATGGGCCTGATTTTGCGCCAGGAAACTGGGGTCGTGGTCCCGGGTATATACGAGACCCACCTAAAATATGGATAATGTCTCCAACCAATCACTTTCAATAACTTAGGACCCTGATTGATCGTGTAGTAGGCTTAGTATGGGATGCGTCTATTACAGGTGGCAATTGGTGTTCGCTGATATAATAAATAATAATGAATTGTTCATAGTGTATTGTGACTGACCGTAATCACCTGACTATACATATATATGAACTATGATAGACACCTGACTGTACACATGATTAGATTGAACATCTGACTCTAGTACTGACTGTCTTTATTATTGTTCAGCATGTTATTCTAGTTTTATTCCAGTAGTTATTTTTCTAGTTTTCTAAATAATATTAATTTATAGTTATCTTTAATTTTCAGTTTATCATTTTGTACATATTATTTATATGCACGAGCACTTCCCCTTTTCTTACACACTCATTAAGTTGCATCTGACGACCCTAGATTTGCACGTCCAGATATTGAATGTTTTGATTATTTGATCAGATTTTGTTGAGATCGTGCCTGTTGCGAGGAGCTGGAGACTCTCTACCTATTCTGGTATTATTGCCTTCCTTTATTCCTGCTATTATTTTTTGATTCCTGTATATCAGACTTATCTTCTATTTCATTTTTTAATTCATCTAAGATCATGTGTAGACATCTATATGTAGTATTGCAGTGATATCGATCTTATTTAAGTAGATGTTTATAACTTGTTTAGGTTACTTGAGGCTTAGCTGTATACGTGGGGTATTTTTCTCGCGTATATACGTCGCCAACTTTCGTCGTGACTCCGTTTCCCGTATTTTGGGAAGCAGGGCGTGACATATATAAATTTTAGAACTTTGCTATCTGTAATTGTGTACATGAACATGTTAGAACTATGTGTTGGACTTGATATGTAATGAAGGATGTGTAGTGTGACATTTAATCTGAATCTTAACTTAGACATGTTATGTGATCATGTATATAATGAATATCAGTATTGATAGATAGTGACGTTGAATATATGCATATTGTTGAGTTGCAAGGATTTGAAATTTAAGTAGGCGATGTCAAGCCAAAATGATATTGTATATTACGTGAGATGTTGTATATTAATAAGTAGGCTGTGTTAGCCGAAATTGAGTTACTGTATAGATATGAATTCCAAAATTTTAGAGGAGGTGCTGCTGAAATTTTCAATGGTAGAAAAGCTTTCAAAAAATTTGAATTTATTTAGAGTTAATTTGGTGATTTATTACCTGGGACTGTTACAGTTGGTATCAGAGTCGTGGTTAGAGTAGAAGCAGATCAATAGAAGTAGTTAATAGGATTGATAGGAGCATGTGTCATTGGTTGCGAGTGTATGATTGATTGTGGATAGTTATAAGAGGCATCAAATCCTTACATGAAAAGTTAATTTTGAATTGAGTGATATTTGCTTGTCTCCTTACATACAGATCAGGGTACCCGCATACCTTGATACAGATTGGTCTTACTAGGGGTGCGGGCCCTTAGGAGGGACTACTGGTGGTATGGGACATCGGATAAAGAAATAAATAAAATCAATTAAATCTTGATTAAATTGAGCCGTAAGGATACGATTAAGAAATTGGTTATAGGATAGAAGATTTAAGGAAGAAATATATATTGTATCAGATGAATTTAAAGAATGTTGATGTCATAGCGAATTATAATGATATGTTGGTTGAGGTTATTATCTATGTAAGAAATTGATATAGTTCTATTTCTTATCGTATAGATGGAATATATGAATGCACTCTATTATTTCTAATTTGCGTTAAAGAATTGAAGATATGGAGTTACTAAGAATAAAATGTGAAACTTGTTTAAATTTCTACACTTTCCTTTAATTTGTGCATTTATATATACATGAGCAATGTTAGAAAATGGAAATTCTTATTTGTTATAGAGGCGTATAAATGGATTTGAAGTTACCACCACTAGAGGAGCCATTGGAAGATAGTGCTAAACATTACAGTGCTGTTAGGAGTATCCATCTCATGAGGAATTCCGAGGGCTTGGGAATACGAATGGAAGGGAATCAAGGAGCCCCAGAGAATATGATGGGCTGGTTAGCTCGGTTGGCAGCAAGAGGTAATAATAATAATCCCCACCGAGCTTTGAAACAGTACCAAAAGATGAAACCACCAGTGTTTGAAGGAGAGGCGGATCCCTTACAAGCTGAAGGATGGCTCTTCAGATAGAGAAGATTTTGGATGTGATGAATTGCATTAAAGAACAGAAAGTGTCTTTCTCTTCTTTCACGTTTCAAAAAGAGGCAGAGCAATGGTGGTGAACAGTAAAAGATGGTGTGAAAAATTCAGGAGAACGGATTACTTGAGAATTTTTGGTGAATAAATTCACCGAAAAATATATTCCAGAAACAGCCAGAGACAAGATGGCATCAGAGTTTCTGGAGTTACGCAGGATCAGATGAATGTGTCTTAATATGATCAAAGGTTTATCAAATTATCTTGCTGCTGGACAGGTGAAGAGTGACGCCGAGAAGACTAAAAGATTCGTGAAGGGCCTAAAACCGAAAATTAGGGTAAATTAATTCCTCTACAATTGAGAATATATCTTCAGGCCGTGGAAAAGCCTTAGAGGTGGAGATGGATATACAAGAAGGTCAAGAAGATTGGGCGAGGGAATTACTGTAAGTACACCTAGAGGGGGGGTGAATAGGTGTACGGCTAATCTAATGAAAAAAATGCAAAAATTAAAAACTTAATTGCAACACACTTAGTGTAACCAACGAGTGTAGCCGAATTTCCGGTGAAGGGCTCTGGACTAACTCCTCTTGATTCCTCTGAATAGGAGTTGAGGTGCTATATGAAGCTCTCGTGGTTAGACACAAGTGAGGCACACACAAACAACACAAGTATATATATGATATAGCAATATGATGGAATGCTCAAAGTAATAGAGAGAGTTAGAGAAAGTGGATCAATCGCAAACACAAGAATATGTTTCGAGGTTCGAGCACCCAGCTCTACGTCCCCGCCTTCACACAGAAGGATTTCCACTAACTTGTCCACACAGGACTCCCACACAGGGAACCTCCATTGAGGATTTGGGGTAATACAATAACCGGGAGTACACAACTCCTCTCTCAACCAATACAACCTCTCACTAGAGACAATGCACAACTAACACAAAAACCACCTCACACAAGAGGGGTAGGTACTTAGCCAATACAAATCAATCACCTCCCACTAGAGGGATTCCAACACAAACTCCACCTCTCACTAGAGGGAGCTAAACACAATCTCCACCTCTCACTCGAGGGAGTCAACCACAACTTCCACAATCACCTCTCAATAGAGGGATACCAATTCAATCACCTCTCACTAGAGTGATATCACAATAAAGGAAGTTTACAACTTGGTGGTTTCCACAACCACAAACTAATTTTTCCCACAAAATAAAGATCCTAATAGATAGGATAGTAGAGAAGCTCAAGTGTGAAAAATAAAGAGTTTGGAAACAAAAATACAAAGAAAAATACTTGGGAAAAACAATTAGAATTTGAAATGAAGATCAAAAGCAATATCCCAAATATTCAATTTTTCTTTGATTTTTCCAACCCTTTAAAACAAATAAAGATGAATCCTTTTGGCTCTAAAAACTCTTTTGAAAACTTGTATAAAACACTTGTAAATAGGAGAAATTTTGTTCTTGGAAGTCTTTTTCAAAACCAATTTCAAATGGGATATAAATAGGCCCCAATCAGAATCTGCCCGTTGGCAGCAGGAAAGGTCTGTTTTGACCTTCCAGTCGACCGGCCAACGGTCAAAAAATTGACCGTTGAACCTGCCGGTCGACCTCGCCCAGAATCAGAGAGCAACGGCTCTTTGACCGGTCGGCCGCCCAGTCGACCGGGCCAACCCGAGAGTGGGTTGACTTCAGTCGGTCGACCGGCCAACTGACATGGCCTTATGCACGTCTTGTGCACATACGGTCGACCGGCTCCTGGTCCGGTCGACCGGTCGGTCGACCGCCAGAGCCTGGCAGGCTGGTTATAGGATTTGAAAATTGAGTTTTTAATTATCAAATAAATCCCATAAAATCTCTAAAAATCCACAAAAATAGTTTCAGTATAATATTTTGATATACAAACATGTTTGAGTAAAATCAAACATGTTACAAACATTTTGAACTATTTTTGTAACTTAAAAATTTTGCCGAAAACCAAAAACCGTATTTTCAAAACTTAGATTTTGAAATGAAAATCCGATTTTTTCAAAACACATCCAGATACAAAAACATGATATTGAAACAACTTTTAAGCGTGTTGTATATGGAAAAGATATATATATCAATATTTTTGACTTAAAATCTAAAAATAAGTTTTGTTAAAATACCAAAACTCCAAACTCATGAAATAGACTATCAAACTAAGTTTGTTTAAATAGTTGAAGCATACATGTATATAGATCAAATCTAATATATATTAAACTATGTAAACTTGTTTTGATTCTATCTATTCATGAAAACCAATATCAGTTAAACCAAAAATCGAAAACCAATAAACATGAAACGTGTGTTGTGAACTTGAGCGTATCATACTATCTAATCTTTAACAATGGATCTAAACTAACTATTCTAAAACAAACCGAGGTCTTCTTGTAGAGCGCCGTCTCCAAGTCGACTCGATCCAAACGTGAACCACCGAGCTTGACTCCAACGAGTGCTAGATATGAACTTTGACGCTCGGGCTCTTGAATCACCATGTGAAAGCTCCAAAATATTTTTGTTGAAGCTAATCACCTACTAATATCTTGGTTAAGTATCTGAAACTAAACATCATAAGATTATTAGTAAACTATAACTACATGAGTTAATCATCATCAAAACTAGAGTGGAAGGCCTCTGGGCAACAATCTCCCTCTTTTGATGATAACAAAGCTCATGGAGTAATATATGCATGGATTAAAGTTAAGCTTCAAAGAAGCTCCCCTTAACTCATGCATAGCAATAAACAATAAGATATGCAATGAATATTAAACATGAATATGCATCAACATGTGTAAAACAATGAAATGAACATGCTCTTGATACCAAAATTTTAAAATAAATTTCTTTTTAAAATAAACATGTTCCTAAATAATTGCTCTTGATACCAATAAAAATTTCAATTTGAAAAATTTATCAATAAAACCAATAAAAGCTCGTGATACCAATCAATAAAAATTCTTGATACCAACTGAAAGATAATCAATAAAAGCTCTTGATACCAACAATAAAAATTTTAACAAAAGTTCTTGATACCAATAAACCAAAACAACAAAATATGTTCTCTTGATACCAATATCAACAAAACATCAAAACATAAAAACAAACTCTCTTGATATCAATATGAAGCAAACTTTGATATATAAACAATAAACATGCATATAAACTAAAATACTTCTCCCCCTTTTGTCAATCATCAACAAATGGGTCAAAGAAAATAATACAACAATGTTCTCCCCTTTTTGTCTTAAACAAAAAAATATCAATAAAGGGTGAAATCAAATCAAAACATTATGATACCGATTGAAAAAAATATCAATTTAGTGCATCATGATATCAATTGAAAATAAATAAAACATATCAATTGAAACTAATTGAAAGTAAATAAAACATGTTGAAGAATTCAACAAAAAATTTTGATATCAATAGAAGGATGTAAATATATAGGTAATCTTGATATCAATTGTAAATATTAGTACTAATTGAAAGTAATTTTTCATTAGGAGCATATGATACCAAAAAATAATCAATATCATTTTTCAATCATAACATAAAGTGTGGGAGTAAAATACCAAAGGTAAACAAAACCAATTAAAAAATGAAATATGAATTTTCTCCCCCTTTATGAAATTTCAAACAAAATGGTGTATAAGCTTGTATAAAATATCAATTGAAACATAATCAATTAAAATATAATAGTCATTTAAGAAATCAAGCTTAGCATAACTAGAATTGTGCTCAAAGATATAGAGATATAGTAAGCACAAATAAAGAATATATATATGTATGAAAAATTTAATACCAATCAAAGTTGATACTATTTGAAGTGTAAGCATACATATATAAAAACATATATGAGTATACAAAAAGGAATGTCAAGAGTGATACCAATTGAAAAGATCCAATGATACCAATTGAAAACATAATAAGATCAAGTGTATAACTCATATTTTCTACCACCCATTTCATGCACATGTTTTAAATGAATTTTCAATAATAAGCATATAAGGCATGATCGCCCAACCAACCGCCCTTGGATGGGTAGGGGTTTTCAAAAATAAGTTTGAAAATATAGTATGTTTGAAAACTCTACCATAATGAAGAATACGAATTAGTTATATGACAAATTTGTAAACTAGTACGAAATCCTTCAAGTAAGGAATAAAAATAAGAAATATTTTCATGAAAATATGAGAATCACATGATCATTAAACACTCAAGGGTCTATAAAGCATATATAGTCTCATGAAAACAAATCATGAGTAAACAAAAATGATGTGAGTGTTCAAGTATAATGTGAAATACAAAGTCATGGAAATAGACAATTAAGCTCAATATGAAATTCCTTAAAAACACGAAAGTTATCAAAACTAGAAATTCTTCAAGGTATATGTATGTTTTGTACAAACTAAAGTTACATACATATCCAAATATGAATGAGTCCACAAAAGTATATGCATGAAGGCAAGTGGCTCAAGGATGTATATATATATAATAATAGTTTAAACAAAATAGACATATACATGAAGTTAAACATTCACATGAAAACATGTACAAAATGGGAATACAAGTCAAAATGTATGAATCATTAAAACTAGCTATACTAGTACATCTAATAAGTACAAATGAGCATTCAAGTACAAACATATAATAGTCTATTTGTAGCTCACTAGTTGTACAAGAATATATCCAAGTTTTAATGAAAACTAACATCTAAACATGTAATCAAAACATGAAGCATACAAATCAAAACAAACTCATATGATCATTATGTAAATGAACATGCATTAGAGCTAGGACATACACATTAGTTAAACTAAAGTGAGAACACTAAATATGGGTCCATATAAACATGGGTGTCTCAAATACTAATCATGTATGACAATAGTCTAATAAGCATGGCATATGGCATAATGAACATTAAAACAAGACATGCTATAAATAAATGATCTAAAAGCATGCAAATATAAATAAGGAGTAAGAGATAGTTACTAAAATCATGTGGGCAACTCTCCATGTCTCCAAATCAAGGTGGTCCTTCCACCAAACTCCCCTTGAAAGTGATGCATCCAAATAGTCCTCTTTAAGTTCGGAACGCATTCACCTCAAGACACCATCGCTCTCACGTCATATGAGAGCCCACACCTACATCAAATAACATAGGGGTGGTCTTTGGTACCCATACTCTTTTAGGTCCATGGGGGTTACCTCCTTTCCTAACCCAAACAAATTTAGTTGCTAAATTTGAATCATGTATACGATCATAACAAAACTTAGCAAGGTGGCCTTTACGTCCACAATGTGTACAAGTGTACACATGAGCATACATAGTGTGATGAGTGTGAATGTGAGGAGCATGTGTATGCCGTGGTTTGTGTGCATGCATAGAATGAACTTGTTTCTTGTGAAACATGGATTCTAATCGTGAGTGGTTCAAAGCACAATGGCTCAAAGTGGAGCCCAAACAATCAACACTCTTCTTAAGTATAGATATATCATTTTCAATTATAGAAGAGGTGCATGCAATAGATGAGCTAGAATGTAAAGCTACACTAGCATGGCAAACATGTGTATCTAAATCATTTTTCAAAGATTTATTTTCATTTAAGCAAACTTCTAAATCTTTTGAAATCAAATCAATTTTGTTTTTCAAAGAAACATTTTCTTTTACAACAAAATCAAGTTTTGAAGTTAAAGATTCATTTTTCTTCAAAACATTTTCACAATCATTTTTATTTTTCAAAATCTTATTTTCTTTTAGAACAAGATCAAGTTTGGATTTCAATGAATCCCTTTAATTAGAAATCTCCACTTTCTCTTGCAAAATCAAATCTAGTTTTGAACACAAATCTTTATTTTCTTTGTTAAGTCTAAAACTCTTCTTTTTCAAAAGATTAAATTTTTCTAACAATTTTTCACATAAAATTGATAGTTCTTCATTCAAAGCATTTGGATCAACATAATCATCACAAGAAGAACTAGCATCAACACCATCTAATTGAGATTCCGAATATATCTCAAGGGAGTCATTCCCTTAGACCTTGTAGCATTGTTGTTCGGATTCTCCACTAGATTCATCCTCCACAAAGTTGGGCGTTTGAAGCTCGGAGGAGGTCAACGTGTTCACACTGCAAAGGCGGAATCACAGTTAGAAACCATATAACTATATCCATAGCCTCGCTCTTCTCCTCTGTTTTGTAAGTGAACGAAAGGCTAACATAAGCTAGAGTTGAACGATCTACTTTTCTATCTTGATGGCTAGAAAGCCGCACCTGGATAAGCATTTTCAGTCAAAAAGATATTCTTTATTAAGCATGCTTCTAAGTGCCTCAAGGGCTTATGCATTGGCCTCTATATGCTTGCTATTACCAAGATAGGATTTCTTGGTAGCGGTAAGAAAAACATGCAAACCTAGGATTTTTAGGTACATGGACATCCTAAATTTTCACATGTCAATGTTGGAGACATCAAACATGAGAGGTGTCAAGCAATCCATGAGTGCGTGTAAACAATATAAGTGTGCAAATGCAAATGATAGATTAGCAAAACCAAGATTACACTCCTAGGTGGTTAAACATAATATCAGGAGCGTAGGCTCTGATACCAATTGTAAGTACGCTTAGAGGGGGGTGAATAGGTGTACGACTAATCTAATGAACAAAATGCGAAAATTAAAAATTTAATTGCAACACACTTAGTGTAACTAACAAGTGTAGCCGAATTCTCGGTGAATGGCTCTGAACTAACTCCTCTTGATTCCTCTGAATAAGAGTTGAGGTGCTATATGAAGCTCTCGTGGTTAGACACAAGTGAGGCACACACAAACAACACAAGCATATATATGATATGGCAATATGATGGAATGCTCAAAGTAATAGAGAGAGTTAGAGAAAGTGGATCAATCGCAAACACACGGATATGTTTCGAGGTTCGAGCACCCAACTCTACGTCCCCGCCTTCACATAGAAGGATTTTCACTAATTTGTCCACACAGGACCCCACACAGGGAACCTTCACTGAGGATTTGGGGCAATACAATAATCGGGAGTACACAACTCCTCTCTCAACCAATACAACCTCTCACTAGAGGCAATGCACAACCAACACAAAAACCACCTCACACAAGAGGGGTATGCACTTAACCAATACAAATCAATCACCTCACACTAGAGGGATTCCAACACAAACTCCACCTCTCACTAGAGGGAGCAAAACACAATCTCCATCTCTCACTAGAGGGAGCCAACCACAACTTCCACATTCACCTCTCAATAGAGGGATACCAATTCAATCACCTCCCACTAGAGGGATATCACAATGAAGGAAGTTTACAACTTGGTGGTTTCCACAAAATAAAGATCCTAATAGATAGAATAGTAGAGAAGCTCAAGTGTGAAAAATAAAGAGTTTAGAAACAAAAACACAAAGAAAAATACTTCAGAAAAACAACTAGAATAAGTTTGAAATGAAGATCAAAAGCAATTTCCCAAATATCCAATTTTTCTTTGATTTTTCTAACCCTTTAAAACAAATAAAGATGAATCCTTTAAGCTCTAAAAACTCTTTTGAAAACTTGTAAATAGGAGAAATTTTGCTCTTGGAAATCTTTTTCAAAACCAATTTCAAATGGGGTATAAATAGGCCCCAACCAGAATCTGCCCGTTGACAGCAGGAAAGGTCTGTTTTGACCTTCCGGTCGACCGGCCAACGGTCAAAAAATGACCGTTGAGCCTGCTGGTCGACCGCGCCCAGAACCAGAGAGCAACGGCTCTCTGGCCGGTCGACCGCCTGGTCGACTGCGCCAACCCGAGAGTGGGTTGACTTCAGTCGGTCGACCGCTCGGTCGATCGGCCAACTGACATGGCCTTGTGCACGTCTTGTGCACATACGGTCGACCGGTATAGGATTTGAAAACTGGGTTTTTAATTATTAAATAAATCCCATAAAATCTCTAAAAATTCACAAAAATAATTTCAGTATAATATTTTGATATACAAACATGTTTGAGTAAAATCAAACCATGTTACAAACATTTTGAACTATTTTTATAACTTAGAAATTTTGCCGAAAACCAAAAACCGTATTTTCCAAAACTTAGATTTTGAAATGGAAATCCGATTTTTCAGAACACATCCAAATACAAAAACATGATATTGAAACAACTTTTAAGCATGTTGTATATGGATATAATCCAATATACATAAAAGATATATTTTAGATATAATATATATATATATATATATATATATATATATATATATAATATATATATATATATATATATATATATATATATATATATATATATATATATATATATCAATGTTTTTGACTTAAAATCCAAAAATAAGTTTTGTTAAAATACCAAAACTCCAAACTCATGAAATAGACTATCAAACTAAGTTTGTTTAAATAGTTGAAGCATACATGTATATAGATCAAATCTAATATACATTAAACCATGTAAACTTATTTTGATTCTATCTATTCATGAAAACCAAGATCGGTTAAACCAAAAACCGAAAACCAATAAACATGAAACGTGTGTGTTGTGAACTTGAGCATATCACACTATCTAATCTTTAACAATGAATCTAAACTAACTATTCTAAAACAAACCGAGGTCTTCTTCTAGAGCGCCGTCTCCAAGTCGACTCGATCCAAACGTGAACCACCGAGCTTGACTCCAACGAGTGCTAGATATGAACTTTGACGCTCGGGCTCTTGAATCACCATGTGAAAGCTCCAAAACACCTTTGTTGAAGTTAATCACCTACTAATATCTTGGTTAAGTATCTGAAACTAAACATCACAAGATTATTAATAAACTATAACTACATGAGTTAATCATCATCAAAACTAGAGTGGAAGGCCTCTGGGCCAACAATTACATGTGCCAAAGTGCCCACGGTATCAGAACCCAATAGGTTAAGGATCATCTGAAACTAGAATGGACCGGGGTACAAGATCCTTTCTTACCCAGCATCAGGAGACATTAGTAGAGGCAGAGAAGTATGGCCTAGAGCAAGGGGATACTTCCAGGGTACGCAGGCTATACCATTGTCTCACCCCGGACCAACGGGAGCCCCTTTATGTCATAAGTGCAACAAAAATCACTTCGGGGTCTGTGCTCAAGAAAAAGGTTGTTATGCCTATGGAGAAATAAGACACATAAAGAGGAACTGCCCAGTACTGTATAGAACTTCAGGATTCATAGGAGTGTGGAGACCGCCAGCTGGAGTAGCTTCTTCAGGAAGACCTGCTAATAGCTCAAGACGTTCGATCCCTATACCGAGACAGCAGCAACCCAATCATCAGTATAACAGCCACAGACTCAAGGAAGAGTATTTGCATTGACTCCACAATATGCCAGGGCTTTGAACTCCGTGGTGGAAGGTATTATATCCTTATCGGGACATATAACCCATGCATTATTTGATCCTAGTGCCACTCATTCCTTCATATCCAGTGCATTTGCTTATAAACTGAATCAATCCCCTGAAT
>JAVJIF010026387.1:0-12536 GCA_038442645.1 Agave tequilana
TTTCTAGCACTGAATAACTAGTTCAAACGATGGTTCTATTTACTACTTTTGGTATTCTCATTTTATCTGGAATGGGTCTTCCAGTGTTTCTCAGTTTTAACACTCCATGCTTGAACCCGTCGTTTTCTGTCTTGTGCTGCTATGCTGTTGTGAACTCTTTTAGATGATGCATCTTTTAAGATGATATCTACTGTATGACAAGTTCAGTTGAAGGAAATAGTAATAGCTGATGACATCTACTGTTATGTTGTAGAGTTGCCTTTCAAGATTAGGGTACTAATCCTTAAAGTATTATGTATGTAATAATGTTGTGGTACTTTTTTCTGATGGTGCTGAATTTGCGAAATCAAACAAACTCAGCACATTGTAATAGCGAAAGATACAATCATGCCTCCAGCATTGCAATGCCATTGAAATTCACATCAGTTTACATTTTTTTCTTGTTCTTTTTTGCGAAAAATCCATCAACTTTCTCTTCACAAGTGCTAGGTCCTTATCACTGACTACATCTCTCCCTTTCTATTTGAAGCAGTGCTTGTGGATTCCCTTTCACATGCTAATTTGTTTGTTTCATGGCTCGGGGCCTCACTCATTCTCTTCTGCACCTGCATCAAGTAGTGGTGTTGCTGATCCCAACTGCTATTCATCTCAATTATCACACATTTTTCTCTGATCATGTTCTCTTGGTCTTATATGTACAGGAATCATCATCTGTTTCTTGACTGTCTGATACATGATTCTGTTAATTTTCAGCAGTTTGGAAACGTTTGGTTCTGCTATTAGTGGTATTTGGACCCTGGCTTTCTCAGCTGCTCTGTTATGTAAATTTTTCAACGTCTCACAGTAGATTCCCTACTAAACGCAGTACATGAGCCACTATTCAATTGCTTTTCTGGGCAGAGTGCTCCAAATTGTTCTCTGATAACAACATCTTGGTCTTTTATGTTCCCAGGAATCTTCTTCTATTTGACAACTTTATACTCGGTTGCCATTGATTTGGTAATGTTGAATTTTTTTTTTTTTTTGCTACTGTAGCTGGTTTGTTCTCCTGTCTATTGTTTGCTTATGCAGCGCTCTCTATTCTGAAATTTCTAAATGGATGTCTGTAGAGGCTGCAAAACTTTATTTATTCGCTCTGGTTTGATTTGGGATCTCAATACCTGCCAATTACGCTGATTGTGCTTTTAAGAAAGAGATTGAGGAGCTCATGGAGACATTTGCTTTGAGTTCCATCCACTCGAAATCGAATCAAAGTGAGATTTAAGGAAGACAGTCTAAAAGTCGCGATAATTGATGATATCTTTGAATGCAATCCTAAGCTTCTAGTGATGTAGGCATCTTGACATTTAGGTAGTGGATACATCTCAACAGTACAGTGTGGAGGTTCTTTGTTGTTACACTGAAAGCATGAATGTTGTCAATGCATCCAAGAAGAGAGGAGAATAACAAGTTGGGACTGCAACTAGTGGATCAGAAAATGCAATAATATCTAAGCCAAGACAGCTTGGAAGTACAGTTCCTCGCGGTGTTCCTCTTCCTAATCTTGGTGCCCTCCCAAGCTATTTTTTCTCAAAAGAATTAGATGGAAGCGAAACAGGAAAAGAGAGAACATCAGAAGTCAGTAATTATACACGAGAGACCAAGGTGGAAAAGAAAACAGAGGAAGAAGAAAAATCTATGGGCTTCTACTGTATTGAAGTGTCATGACATGATCAATGCTTGGCGAGTCTGGGAGAAACGCGACCGCCTCGCTTGGACACCATATATGGTCTCGAACATGTTGTAGGGTTAACGAGGGAGGGAGGAGTCGCCCTCTACATGAAATTTGTACCTGAAATTATTCGTCGTTTCAAAGCACAATTAGCTTTCTTTATAACTTGTATATAGCGTCTCAACATGAAATCGAGAATGTCAACTGAAATTCAACAAAAAAACTGGCTAGTTTTAATACTCTATATAAATTGCATGAGCACAGGAGCAACAAAAGCAAAAGGTGACTGATTTGCAATGCTCGTTCACAACCAAGTAGGAGGATATTCACTAATTTTGCAATAATAAGATTGATCACCATCAATCCATCATGCATTTTTTTTTTTTAAAAGGTTATTAGTTATAATTATTTTCCATCCCCTGATTGATTGGTAGGTAAGCCACCGACAGCGTCATGTTGCAGCTGTTGTACTAACAATGAAAATGAAATCGATATCTTGAATTTACCAAAAAATTTATCTACAATCATCTGTTAACTGCAAATATCAGCAAGAAAACAGGAGCGTGTTCCAGTGAAGCCAACCAAATATTATGAATGGCCCTAAAAGATGCATATTCAATATCATTCAAATTCCATCCTCTCATTTTCTTTACAATTGATGGCCAGTGAGAAAAGCTAAAAGAACCAGTTGAAGATGAGAAGATAACTGTCTACTAATTAAGAAAAGAGTAGTCTTAGGTGTCGAATATTTGATTTGTATATATTATTATGTACGCCATTTTATTTAAGACAAGATATCAAAGCACTTGGGACGCTTGATTTGCAGAATGATTCAAGCTATTATCACAAGCAATGATGACACAACATTCTGATTGCAATTTCTTTACTACAAGTGTCAACAACTTTTGCTAGACATTAGCAATAATTGTTAATTAATGATAAGTACACATGTGGCTCGTATTAATGGGGTCATTAGGGATGGGTCAGGGCTTGACGTTAACTTTACCCTCCCCCCATGCTCTCTGACCTCAGTCCCTTTCCTTCCTTTATTTTAAAAATGTCCCAAAAAAATTGAATTTTGAGCAAAAGATTCCCATTGAGATGGAAGCTCTCGGGCAGCAGCACTGAAATGGACGAGCAGCCTGCCCGAATAGTGACCCATACCCTGCCCGAACTTTTCCAATCATTGCATTTGGGGCAACCCCCAATGTATCCCCATCCCTTGTTCTCTAAGTCTCTCTAATGAAATAAAATTATATTAAATATTTTACCCAAAAACAAAGTAATACTAGTAAAAACGAATTAGTAAATAAATATAAGTTTTTTTTTAATTTTATATTAGGGGAAAAAAAAAAAATGTTAGCTTGTCAGTTGATGGCCTGGAAGGCTGACAAGTGGGCCAAAACTCTCGCAAATCACTGGAATTCTCATAAGGTTCAACGCTCTTTCAGAATAATTTAACTACCTTTCTTCAAAAAAAATTTTTTTTTTTTTGGCTTTGAAAATGAAGATACTACTTTTTTCTGAGAATTGGTAATTTTTCTTTTTCACAGAAAAAAAAAAAAAAAAAACTGAAGGAAAACAAGTTATTCTTTTGAAACCAGGGGCCCACATGGCTTTTTTGAGGCCCCACTCCTCCCACCACAGAAAAAGTTTTACTACAGTGGTGCATGCCTACAAACACATGCAGTCAGTTGATAGTAGGGAATACATGTACTTGGATAAATAAAGAATATTATTATTATTATTCAAAAATATGCAGAAATTAGTTTACTGTACACATTCATGCATACGTTATACTTTCTCGGTGTAGACAATACGTACACTGATACATATCATGGGCCCTACAATTTGGACAGGGGGGCTAATGGGTCAACTTAATGCAGGGCTAAGTTGGGTTTAGTGTTGACACGTATAATTTATTCATTTACGTCCATAAAATAATCTATATATTATTCACATTAAAGAGAGAGAGAGGGGAGTGCAAAGGTGGCGGATCCAAGAAGCACGCCGAGGAATCAGCTGGATTATTAATTATTTCTATTTTCTTTTCCTTTAAAAATCTTTTATATATATTAAAAAAAAAAAACCATTATAAAGAAACCCTTTACTCTTCACCTAACAACGCAACACAACTCGACCACGCAGCTAAAAATCGCATGCACGTCTCTCTCACGTTGCCTTTTCTATGCACTCTCTCTCTCACATCTTGGAAGGCAAAACAAGTCAAAATATTCTTTCCCAAGCCCCACCATGATCACTCTCTTCTCTCATAATCTCCCCAATTAATTTATAATCCTCCCTTGTTTCAAGGCCAAAAAGGCTTAATTTGTACTAAATTAGACCCTAATCATGTTACTAGTGCTGCACAAAAATTCTCCATGCAAATAGTTTTTATGCATGAATTTAGAGTGTGTGGGCAGCAAAAGGGGAAAGGGGACCTAGCTAGTCCTTTGTTTTTGTCAATGTTGGTGATGCTATCCTCTTCACCAACTTGGAATGATTCTCTTGCTTGTAGATATTTTTTTAATGCATACATCCATGCACTCTCCCTTTCCTTCAAAGGTCTACAAAACATCTTCACTTTACTTTATATATCACTTGGTTGGTTGTGGATCTTGAGATGATGGGGCCTTAAATATTCCGACAAAGTGCACCACTTAAACCCCCTTGATGGGTCCTTTAACCACAATCCTAGCTAGGGAGCCTATTTTTTCTTATTTGTCAAAAGGCGAAATTAAAGATTGTGAGGTGAGATTGATGAGAGCATGACGATCGAATTTCGATATATCGCATGCATCACACACACACACACACACACTACGGTCCATCCATGTGTATAGATCAATCTGTTTCCCTAGGACGAGGTTTCATTTTCGACAATGTGGTTGTCAAGTTTAGGTCATGATGGAATGTGTTGCATAGGTTGTAATGTCAAAAGGAATTGCATATGTGACCAATATGTAGAAAACAACCATGAAGATTTATCATCACTTTATAAAATTGTATGCACCAAACAGCAAGGCAGTATATATGAAATAAACTAGTACGGGTGATGTATATATACCAATATTACAGTTGTCTCAGAAATTAATTTAAGCATCAATCATTACAAATCAAACATTTTTAAAATTTTCGGGTGTGCCCTAACTATTTGTTTAGAAGTCACTAATGATTGGGTGTTTAGAGAGGGACGGCACAAATTAAAGGCAAAGTTTAGTGGATTGCAAGAACTAAAACAGAAACAATATACTGTTATAATTCTCAACATCATTGTGCATTTAATAAGGAGTACAGCTCGAACTGGGCGCGATGAGAAAGATGTCGAAATTGTAGTAGGCATATAGTTGACCTTGAGGATTGAGTGAAGATGTGCTTGACATGAATATACATACAAAGGCAAAGAGAATGATGATTGTTGCAATACTCTATATAAATGCATGTTGACAGTTCATAAAGATCAAACAATTGATATGGCATGTTGTTGGAAGGAATATCGCAAGGCAAAGAATGATGGTTGCAAGGTACCCTTTACTAAATTGCATGCCAACAATTTATAAGAATCATATTGTCAGTACTATATGTTTTAGGTAGGGAGGACAGCAGGAATGGGTCTCAACAAAGGACTTGTGCACTTGTCAACTTAATCTCTTTGAGAACGAAGGCGTACCTTCAAAAACCCTTGGACTTTTAACAGGGTTTATAGTATAAATTTCAAAGCTAACATGTTTTTCTATATTGCAAGAAAGAGAGTCAAATATGACCAGTCTCTTAATAGTCGTTAATATATAAACTTATTAATCATGCGGTAACCTTGTCTAGTTAAAAACATTTAACGAATTAACTGAAAGATTAATTACTCTTTCTTGGTTAAGGCCTTAAGCTAAATATCGCTCAAGAGATAGCATATTTAAAACTCCAAAAGTTTTCAAATAATATATAATATATAATGAGGTATCCGTACCTCAGCCGCAAGTTGAGAGAACTCTCTCAACTGGTCTACTGCGACCTCATTACAGTCCTAAAAATTTCAGATATTCTATTTAATTAACACTACGAACATGGTAGCAATCCTCACAAAATACTGCGACCATGATCACAGTTTTCACAACAAATACTACGATCATAATAGCAGTCATCACAAAAACACCGCGACCATCGGAGCAGTCACAAAAACATTGCGATCATGATAGCGTTGCGATCAGAATCTGTGACTGAGATTCAACCAGTTCGCCGCCAGCTAATAGAGTTTCTCAGCTAGCGCTGAGGTACATCTCTCTCTCTCTCTCTCTCTCTCTCTCTCTCTCTCTATATATATATATATATATATATATATATATATATATATATATATATATATATATATATATAGGATATTTCTGACATTCCTAATAAATTAGGAATAGTCATTCTATAAAATTTAGGTATATATATCTATGTATAAATATGATGCTAATTTATATGTCCTGTCCTTTGATGGATATCTTTTTAATCCAAGAATGATAATTCCAATCAAGAAAAAAGCGCATATATTTATCTTCTAAGTATTATTTATTTTGCTAAGGAAATAGTACAAACTCTTCTTTATTTCTATTATTGCTTTCTTTTAATTTCTTACCGACAAAACTATTTACATTATATGATTATCAAATCAAATATTATTTTCTAGGGAAAAAATTGCTGTCTAAAAGCATAGCTATTGTCATGTACGATGAAAATTCTCCTTAAAAAATCACAAAATTTTGGACCCAAAATTCTCCTTATGTTCACGTAATGCTAGACACTTAATTTTCATTAAAATGTTAAAACCATTAACTAGGCATCAGATTGGACCTTAATAAGGTCTACAGGTGTTGAATAAATTAAACAAGTACCTTGGACTTCTTCTACCATTGTGTCACATTTTACAATTATATTTCACATATAAGTCTGTTCATGTAGTTTTAGCTGCTTCTCGATGCCTAAAAATGAATTTTAGTACAAAAGAAGGCGCTGCTCCATATATTTACAAACATATTCGTAGCCATATATACGTTTGGTAGTTAAGCAAAATAACATTACTAATTCAGGTCTTAGATGTAGCTATAGCTATTGTAATCTCAAATGACCTATGCCAACAAAATAATTTTCTATCATTCTTCCAGCAAGAACTTAGCTCAAAAGAATTTCTCAAAGCAAAAAATAATACCGAAATGGATTTTTAACCAGTTCTCCATAGATAAGGAAACAGAGAGAGAGAATCAAGCAGAGAAATATTGATAGAAACAAATTTGGGTATTTGAAACTAAATGCATTATTTGTCTAACATCCACTAATCATCTTTGACACATGTTTATTTATAATTGTATGTATCTCTATGCTACTTATACAGGCAAAAATCAACTTTTGTGTTGTTTCTTGGCTCCCAGATCGATTTTTAACTATGAGTTTTCAATGCATATGCAAGCAATTAGAACGCAATAGAGATGATGAATTTTTTTTTTCCTCTCCTCATGACAAATATCAGCAAAGTGAAAACATCATATGGGCTAAGACCAATTTAACTCAAAATTTTAAGCTGAGAGGAGCAGGTCAAACTTTATGTTTTACGGTCTTTACTTCTCATTTAACATGCATCCAATGTGAAACTGATCCACTCGCACACTTGCAATGAGTGCAAGGGCCTTTAACAAGGTTATATTAGTTTTCGAACAATTTCAAAAGAACATGGATTAAAATGTTGTTTATATGAAATATCAAACTTCTTAAAGAAAACTCTACATAATATAACACTATTAAAATCAAAGTCTAAAGATTATACAGGGTAAATAAGAAAACTTATGTACACGAAGAAAAAGTTCGAAGCATGATAAGTGCCCCTAAGCAAAACAAGATAAACCTAGAAGGTTGTTATTATCAAAGACAAGAAGAAATTGAAGGTTTAGCATACTTGGAGAAGAAGAGGCATTCTCTCTTTTCTCCACAATGAAACTTAGCCTATAGTTAACATCTAGAGCCTACAGTTAACATCTACATTTCTTCTATCTTATAATCAACGTAAGAAAGAAATCAAAGGTCTCAAACAGTGGAAGAGCTAGGAAGTATCAAGGAAGATCAATTGATACCCTTAAAATTATTGAAACCATTTACGTATATATCAAGCTTAAAAAGTTTTGACGTCCATAAGTGTGCCATATATTTCACAAGTAACTTCTCAAAATTTGCCTTTAATTTGAAAGTATATGACCTTAAGAAAATATGATGATATTAATTATTATTATTTATTATTATTATTATTATTATTATTATATTCTATCATATAGCAAAAGCTTTGACACCCCCTATGGAAAGCTAACTTTGCCACTGATCTTAGACAAATCAAAAAGCACATATTTTCCTGGGCAAAAAGAAAACAAAAATGCGCATAACATTTGGCGTGATATATACCATAAATTCAACTGCAAATAATAATCAGAATTTATATGTACTCACATGTTCACAGAAGATTGAAGAGCACTTTGCCTAAGTATGATGTAACTCTTATAAAAGGGGTCAAACTGAAGCACTTCTTTAACCCTTTTAATATTTGATTAACTATGTTCTAGAATAATGAGCCATGATAATATTAGACTAAGTAATTTAATTTGAACACCAACAAGAACTTATTACACCTTTTCTTGTCCTAATGATTATATTCCTTGACAAAAGCTGCTGCTTCTGCACTTCTCTTACTCTTTTAAGACTTCTACTAAGTTTACAAACCAAGTAAACTTAATGAGCAATATTGTACATCTTGTTGATATAGAGAGGATCTTTTCTCATAACTCCAAGTCTAGATATAAGGTAACTTCATGTTTAGGATAGTGCTTTAGCTTAAAACAAAAGTAGGTGAAGACATAGCTTTTAGGGTTGTCAAAAACATCTAAGCAAAACAAGGACATCAATATCCATGGCAAGCTACCAACAATAATTATCTTTTATAAATATGCATAAATCAAGTCTACCATGCTATGCTATTATATACATCTATTTATTGTTCTCCTAAAATCCCCTATTAGACATGCATGTCTACTATTTATGGCATGCGCAAGCCTTAAAAGTGTAAATTTTCCATGAAGAGTTAAATTAATTTGCAAATCACAACAAAAAAGAAGGGAAAAAAAAAAAAAAAATCTAATATTAACCATCTCAACTCAAAACCTTTTACCTAATGATCCCATCACCACCATTGGTAACCAACAGTCTAACCAACATAAGGAGCTCTAGCTAGCTAGTACTACAAGCTCAAACAAGGGAAACCCTAATCAGAGTGCATAATGATGTAGCATTTGGACACATACATTCCGCCTAAAAAAATGTAACTAGAAAAGTTTCAATCTCACAGAAGAAAGAACCCTTGTAGCTACCAAGCTATCCTTTCAATATCCCCCCATTACTAGCTAGCCTTGGGAACAAGGCTTAGCAAAACAAGTACCAAAATGAACTCATTGCTATGATTCTATTTCTGGGCAATAATCTTTTTCCCTGTAAACAATCCCTAAACACTACTACAATCAAGCTAAATATTGCATGTTATATAAATATGTTTAGCGCAAGAAAAGCAGGAGAAGCTCAAGTACCTCAGATTCATGATCCAAACCAAGCTTTTTCACCAAGTACTTCATTAATAGCCTAACTGTCATCCTACCATCTCTGAGGAAAAAAAAATCAAGAATAATAAGTAACAAAAAGAAAAGAGAAGATAAAAAGGAAAAAGCCCAAAACTTTTTATGTTCTTGGAAAAGCTATAACTCTATGTTGAAAACCCAAAGAAGCAAAAGGGAAAGAAAGAAGCATGCAAAGAGAGAGAGATATATATACACACACATAACACATACAGAGAGAGAGAGAGAGAGAGAGAGAGAGAGAGAGAGGGGTACTTGATTCTTATGTAGCTCTTGGGTATTTGTGGCAAAAAGGGTTCCCTCACTCTGCATTCAAAAAACACAAAAAAAGAGTTTCAAAAAAATAAATAAATAAATAAAGTTTTGAGTGCAAACCATCATGATTCATGATCAACTAGGTTGAAAACAAGCAAGAAATCAAGAAACCAAAGTTAGTGAGAGCTCAACTGGTTCTCTGCTGCTTTCAGAAGGAACCAAACCCCAGTGGCCTGCTGCCTCCTCACTGGCGGGCTCACCACTCTCACCTCCCCAAAATGGGGCCCACCTTCAACCGCCGGCCGCTGCGGCAACGGGTACCGCTGCACATTGTAGATCTGCGGCATCATCATCGGCGACGACAACGGCGATAACTGCGGCACCGGACTAGTGCTGCTGCTGCCGCCGCCCGCGCCGCCCATGTTCCAAAACCCCCACGGAGACCGGTACCCCAGCTGCGGTGGTGGCAGTGCCGCCGATGAGAACATCATGGGTCTCGAAACTGTAGGCAACGTCGATGACGAGGGCTTGTCAGAGAACAGCTGGAGCTCGACAGATGGGGCAGGAACTGAAACTGCTGCAGTTGTAGTGAAACTTGCTGCAGCTGCTGAAGATGCAGAGACCCCGATCCCGAGCTGTAGCCAGCTGTCATCAGGTGGCGGGCGGCGGCGGTTTGCTGGTGGTGCTGGTGCCTACTTGTTGCTCTTGGTCAGATTCTTGTTCTTGCGTGGTTTCTTGTTGTTCTTGGCCTTGGCCTCCTCCTGCTCCTCCTGTCGCGGCTGTTGTCGAGGTGTGGTGCTCGGCCATCATCATCAGATTGGATCTGATCAGAGACGACGGGGATTGCTTGCTGCCGTAATGAGCGTCGACGTTGTCGAAGCAGCCGCCGCCATAACTGTCGTAGTGGCGACGCAGAGGATTCCGGGGGGGACCATCGTCCAGCGCTCATCTCCTCCTCCTCCTGCAGCTCCGCATCCTCAATTCTTTTTGAGTACACAGACAGCAGCAGCAACAGTTACTCGAAGGATGATGGAGCAGAGAAGAGATTAGTGCATGAGAGAGAAGAGAGATAGGGGGGTTGGGATTTGATTGTTGGTGCTTGATTGTGAGAATTGAGACAATATGGAAGAAGAACAAGAGGGGTGAGAGAGAGAGAGAGAGAGGAGAAAAGGGGGGCTTTTGGGGTTGGATCTTGCTTTCTATTAATTCCTCTACTTTGGAAGCTTGTGGAGATCAAATAGTTCCTGGGCAGAAAGAGGAAAAAGAAAGAAAGAGAGAGGAGATGGTGGGGAGTCAGGCACATATAATAGCTCCTCATATATATATATTTTTTATAAGTAAAAGATTTTTTTTTGAGGGGAATATTTTAGTTTTTGAACATATATAGGAAAGTTTCTGTATTGTTGAAGTTTTTGGCATAATAGTCTACGTTAACTTGTAATATTGCATTCTAGCTTCTTAGAAGATCTTTTACAAACTTTTACCATTCAAATTTATTAAATAAGGATAGCTTGGCTTATGCTGTTGAGGGACTATTATGCCACATGAAGCTCTCCTTTTGAAGAATAGAAAGGCAAGATAATATGAAGTTAATCTTTGTTTCTTATTGTATCTCTGCTAAAAGCATCAAATTTAGCTCCTACACAATCATTTTTATTTTTTTTATTTTTTGTTTATTTGTTTGTGGTGGTTTTTTTTTTTTTTTGGTTGGGGGGGGGGGGGGGGGGGGGGGTTGTATTTCGATGAAACTACTCCTCACTGTTGAATATGTTTTAACTCCTTTCAATGAATAATAGGCATATGATGTTTGGTGACTTGGAAGTAAAGAGGAAACTGTGAATTATACATTTTTCACATTGTCTAATTTATTAAAGAAGGAAAGGAAAACATGCTGAATCCCATAGCTTAGGATCATATCTAGCATCTGAGGATCTTGCATTAGAAATGGGTAGCATAAGCGTGAAGGAAGGGCAAACATATGCGCTAATTAGAATGAGGATTGTTGTTTTACTCGTAGATCAATGGTGTCACCAAAAGAGGAGGTGAGAACCAGTGTATCATTGGGCGATGAGTTCAAGTTCAATATCCGGTTGACCTATTGAAAATTTTGAGTTATATGTCTGATGTTGAAAATAGAGATGAGAAAATTATTGTTTGACAGTATATGTGTCACAATGAGCTCTTGATAAGGAAAAAAAAAAAGTAAATAGTGTTTTTTTGAGTAGAAATTAGCTTTCTTATTATGTCTGGATTATGAATATAATTTTAAGACACATGAGAGCATCATATTTTGTGATTTGAAGATTCTTAAAACAACCATCCGTATTATTTCCTTTATGATTTACAGTTAGACTTGCTAAAATGAAAGAAAGTATGCTTATAATTACCAAATACTTTCTTGTGATCATTTAACTTTTGGGACCTAACATGCAATATAGAGATGTGAAAGGTTATAAACTATAAAGCACTAAACTACTAAAAGTCATGGACCTCATGATTATGATTAGCCAGTGAAAACAACACGAAGAGAGAGAGAGAGCTGGAGAGAATACGTTGTCTACGTGGTGTGTTGTGTGGGCCCCCACGCAAGAGGGTGTAGGAATACATGTCTCGACATGATTACCGTGGAGGGTGGGTTGGGGGGTGGCACGACATAGAATTACGAGAATGACCTCGGCCTGCTGAGTGATCTACGGAATTGCCTTCGCGGGACTCCTTGTATTCGCAAAGACCGAGGCGGTTGGTTCATCATTTCTCCTTTTTGCTCGGTCTCGTGAGAACCGGAAAAAAAACCGACCGACCGGATCGGCACGAAGGAATGGAGCGGGCTACGCTACGGTGTGAGTCGTGTTTTCTTCTCTTTTTGGTGTGGAAGCAGGTTTGGGCCCCATCCGCGGGGTGATGGGACCGCGGGGATCGAATCGGGT
>JAVJIF010026388.1:0-79801 GCA_038442645.1 Agave tequilana
TTTGAAAAGAAAACTTGCGAAGGAAAACTTTTGAAAAACTTTTAGATGGAAAAAAACCATGACTAGCTAACCTTTCTAATTTACTAACATACTAATCTCATTAGGTGATGCATGCCTCATGTTGATTCATCGGCAAAGGGTTTGTCTTGCTTGTGTCAAATTACTTTCCCACTTGGAGGATGAGTGTTCTTCTCGGTCTTGTCTTGTAGCCTCATTGATTCATCGGCTCCCGAGATAGAATTTCAATGGTGGAATCAAGGAGTGCCACTCAAGGAAATGCTAAGGAGGAAGATACAAAGATTCATTAGTCATCAAGGCCATACTCAAGCTAGCATTGAAGTAAGAAAATTGTACTACAAACCAATAGCAAAGTTAGGTGATCCATCTCCATATTCCATCAAGGCACTTGTTCTAAAGACAAGGCTCTAAATGAGGCTCACATGAATCATATGGAATTACAACAAGCATTTGCCAAGAATGAAAGTAACTCATCTTCATTGGGGAAGAAAGAGACTCAAAATTGCAAGATTAAAAGTTAGCAATCACCCAAGAGTTAGAAGTTAGCAAAGTTAGTGGTTAGCTAGTCATGTTAGAAGGTTAGCTAGACATTGTAATGGAAAGAAAACAACAATTCATAGTAGAATAAAAATGCAATGAAAGTAAAGCTTGAAGAAAGTAAAGCAAGAAAGTAAAGAACTAGAAATTGCAAAGATGAGAAGAAAGATGGATAAATCCTTGCTTTAAGTTATCACCCCTTTAATTACAAGCTCTCACACTCTCTTTTTCTCTCTTTTTGCAGAATTTCTAGGAGGAGGAAAAAGATTACAAGAGCACTAAAAACTAGAGAAAATCCCTACAACTCTCTCAAAATACAAGCTTTCTCTTCAAGTCTCTCCTCCTCTCTCGCAGAGGCCCTAGGGGTCTATTTATAGGCACCAGAGGATGAGGCTCCAAAATAGACCGTTGGATCAAATCGCTGGCTCAACGGCCAGATTCCTGCCACGGATCCGCGGCCACAGCGCGTTTCCGTGGCAGAATCTTGGCCGTTGCGCCAACAAATTCTGTTGCCGTTTTGTTGGAGTCTGTTGGCCACGTTGGATCTTCTAGAAGGCTGGGAATATGTGTGGACGATTTCAGATCTGGGCTTGACTTTTGGGCTTTTCTTTTCGCTTTAATTACTCCCATTAATCCTTGATAATTCCATAGATTATGGCCTTCCTCTCCATTAATGGTGGACCTGCAAATTTAGAGAGAAAAAGAGTAAAAAGCTTATTTTATTTACATAATGCATGATATGATGTTAAAAATGATGCAAAAATGAATGACAATCAGGTATCAATGTTTTTATGTTTCCTTTCCATTGGTATCAAGATGCACTACTTTGACATATTTTTGGTATTTTAATTGATTGTCACCCCTTATTTACATCATTTTTGTTTTTAGACAAAAAGGGAAGAACATTGCCTTATTTTTTTTTTAACCCCTTTGTTGATTCTTTGGTTCGAACAAAAAGGGGGAGAAGAATTTATTGATTTGTTTTTACTTTGACCCTTTGTTGATGATTGACAAAAAGGGGGAGAAGTATTGAGTAGTTTTTGATATATATGCATGTTTGGAAAAGTATTTATGTTTATGCATATATGTTTTGTTTTGCAAATAGGAGAAAAAATATTTGATGAGTTTTAAGCTTTATTGGCATGCTTAACTCCTTGTGTTTGCATTCATGTTTATGAGCTTTCATTGCATATATTTATTGTTTATTGGTATGCATGAGTAAGGGGGAGCTTCTTTGAAGCTTAACTTTAATCCATGCATATATAACTCCATGAGTTTTGTCATCATCAAAAAGGGGGAGATTGTTGGCCCAGAGGCCTTCCACTCTAGTTTTGATGATGATTAACTCATGTAGTTATGTTTACTAATAATCTGTGATGTTTAGTTTCAGATCATTTACCAGATTTTAGTTGGTGATTAGCTTTAACAAAGATAGTTTGGAAGCTTTCACATGGTGTTTCCAGAGCCCGAGCATCAAGATCATATATATCATTCGTTGGAGTCAAGCTCGGTGGATGGAGTTTTGGATCGAGTCGACTTGAAGACCGGAGTTCATCAAGAAGACTTTAGTACTTTAGTTTAGTTGTGTTTAGATCCACTTGTAAAGACTAAATAGTTGATATGCTCAAGTTCACAAAACACACACGTTTTATGTTTTGATATTGGTTTTCATGAATAGTTAGATCAAAACAAGTTTACTTTATTTTTATGTATATTAGATGTATTCTATATACATACATGCTTCATGAGGTTTTGTGTTTTGGTATTTTTAACAAAACATATTTTGGATTTAAAGACAAAAACTATGATATGTATATGTTTCATGTATATTGGACTTATGTTCATATGCAACATGCCTAAAAGTGTTTAAGTATCATGTTTTTGTATTTAGATGAGTTTTAGGAAAAATCAGATTCCTATTGAAAAATCCAAGTTTGGTAAAATACAGTTTTTGGTTTTTTGACAAAATTTCAATAACATAAAAATGGTTCAATATGTTTAAAATTTGTGTTGAAATTTTTAACACAAGTTTATATATCAATGAAAAATGATAAAACTATTTTTGTGGATTTTTAGAAGATTTATGGGATTTATTAGAATATTTTTTACCCTGTTTTCTGAACCAGAACAGTGCCTGACAGGCTCTGCGGTCGACCGCACGGTCGACCGAACCAGGAGCCGGTCGACCGGGCGGTCGACCGACGTGCACAGCCTGTGCACGTCTGGCCTGGCCACTTGGGCCGGTCGACCGGGCGGTCGACCGGACCAGAGAGCTCTGCTCTCTGTTTTTCTACGGTCGACCTGCCGGTCGACCGCAGGTCTCCAACGGTCATAATTATGACCGTTGGCGGTCGACCGCCAGCCGTCTCAGGCTGAGAAAATAGCCAACGGCTAGTTTTTGGATTGGGGGTATATAAACTCCATTCCTTGGGAAGTTGAATAAGATTTTAAGCAAGAAAAATTAGAGCTTCTCTAGAGTTTATTTTCAAGTTTTCAAAAGGTTTTTTGGGCTTTAAACTTCAAATTTGGTTTTGTGTTTTAGGGTTTGGAAAAATCAAAGAACATAGAAATTTGGGAGATTTGTATTGTTCTTCATTTCATCATTTCAAAGAGTTTTCCTAAGTATTTTTCTTGAGTTTTCGTTTTCCAAACTCTAGTTTTTCCACACTTGAGCTATCTTCTATCCTAATTTATAGGATCATTTTTTTGTGGTAAGAAGGAAGTGGTTTGTGTTGAGATATACCACTTGTTGTAAAACCCTTACTTGTGTTGCTCCCTCTTTGGTAGAGGTTGAGATTGTGGTGTACTCCCTCTTGGTGAGGTGGAGTTGGAGTTGGTGTTTGTATCCCTCTTGGTGAGGTGGATTGTGGTTGTTTGGCTAAGGGCCTATCCCTCTTCGGTAGAGGTGGATTGTGTTTGTATTGCCTCGGTGGAGGTTGTTGGTTGAGAGAGGAGTTCGGTACTCCCGATTGTTGTACAAATCCTCCTCGGTGGAGGTTCCCTCAGTGGGAGTCCTCGGTGGACAAGTTAGTGAATTAGTAATCCTTCTCGCTGAAGGCGGAGACGTAGAGCTAGGGCTCGAAACTCGAAATATATCTTTATGTTTGCGTTTGATCCATTACTCTTAACCCTCTCTCTTTATTTGTGTTGTGCATCATTCATATCATATTTGCTTGTGTTGTGCCTTGCATCTTTCATATTGCCATATCTTTTGTATGCTTGTGTGTTAGTGTGCCTCACTGTACTTAACCAGGAGAGCTTCATATAGCACCTCAACTCTTATTCAGAGGAATCAAGAGGAGTTAGTCCAAAGCCCTTCACGGGGAATTCGGCTACACTCGTTGGTTGTACTAAGTGTAGTTGCTAATTAGTTTTAATTTTCGCATTTAGTTCATTAGATTAGCCAATCACCTATTCACCCCCCTCTAGGTGATTTCAGGAGATGTTCATTAACGAAGGATTATGACTACACCAGTTGGTCGGGTGGAATCAGAAGATTCTGTTGCATTTTGACCTCAAGAAACACCATTGTTCTTGGTCAACGCTGGACTCCTTCGATGTTTACGTCATGCATCATGTTGTAATCAGCATCCGATCGTCACAATAGTGCTCAGCCCCTCTTTAGCGCTATCCCAAACATCTTGTATTTGGAGTGGTGAGAATATTTCAGGGAGCGAGTGCAACTTTTACTGAGAGAGGGACTTCTTTGTACTCCTGTATTGTAACACTCAATCTTATTGTATAAGAGAGTGTCTTATAGCACTTCATGTATAAATGAAAGCGACACTTTCCCTTGTCTTCTTCTATTGTCTTGAATTCCTATATTGTATTGAAAATCAGAGGAATAGAAGTAAAGGATCTTTGACTTATCAAAAATATGATAATAATCTTAAGGAGTCAAATTTTGTAGAAAGATTCTATTTCAGGAACTCAACAATGCTGTCAGAGGTGTGATATTAACTTGACAGAAATAAGGTAATTTTCGTGGACCTTCCAATCTATAAAGGAGAATGACAAGTGGAATTGTACCCCCAGGGAGGATGAGTTTTCATCAGAGGTTTGGGATTAACTTGACTAAGACCTAGCTGGGGATTTAATGAAAATACTGTTAACGGTGTAATGTTAACCTAACAATATTTTAAGTGGACTTGTTATTCTGTTGATGAGAATAACAAGTGAGACTAGACTCACGAGAAATCTAGGAGGACTTTTTCCGTTAGAGGTGTGATATTAACTTAACGGGTTGAATATAGTCTTGTCAGAAGTGTGATGTTAACTCGACAAGGGTGTGAGTCAGAGGTGTGATATTAACTTAACTCAAGAGTGTTCCAGCTTCATTTGAGAAAACTGAAAGTGAAACTGTCATAGGTGTAATGTTTAACTTGGCAGTGGGTAATGCCAGAGGTATAATTTTGAACTTGGCATTGGTCAACTCGGCTTTGACAAGGAAGTCCGAGGGAAAGTCATGGCCATAAGTGTATTGTTGAACTTAGCAATGACCTGGACGCTAGAGGTGTAGTGTTAAACTTAGCATCGTTCATTTCAGCTTCGATACGGAAGTCTGAGGGAAAGTGACTGTCAGAGGTTTAGTATTGAACTTGGCAGCAACTCAATCAATGTTAGAAGTATAATGTGAAACTTAACAGTAATTTGTCAGAGGTGGTGGTATTAACTTGACAGAAATTGGCTCGAGATAGGAGCAATTTTGAGGACCTGCCATTCTACTGATAAGAAGTGACAAGTAGAATTTAAAATGTCAGAGGTGTAATTTTAACTTGACAGTAATTTATTGCGATATAAGCATTTTGAAGACTTATCATTCTATTGAGAGAATTGACAAGTGAAGTTTGAAGTGTCAGACGTGTAGTGTTAACTTGACAAAATTGACGATTTGCTACTCCATCTAGAGCTGAGACGAGTAAGATTTGCACTTACTAGTGAGTATTGAGATTTTTCATTGCCAGAGGTATAATGTTAACGTAGCAGTGATTGTATTTTATGGACCTACCATTCTGTGTATGAGAATGGTAGAGATTTTAGAGGAGGGAGTGGGACTAAGTAAGGATTTTTAGCAAATCCTCAGCTATCAACGGATTTGGTGTGCCTTTACCAACTACAGTTTGAGTTGAGCTAGCCATGCTATTCCCCTCAGCATGATGAGTTGTCGAAGACTATCTTGGGCTTAGAAGCCAACATTTTCCTCTGTCCTAGCCGTCGGAGGCATCAGACGTTAATGAAGGTAGAAATACCAAAACCCAAGTTTCTCCATTGTTGCTTTCTTAATATGTACATCTACATCACGGTGCAGTCAGTGCTCAATTAGCTTGTCACTGGTCTGTCGTGATGTTGCCTAGTAAAGGAAAGAAGCTTTTCTTGGATCTGAAGTTTTGATCAGAGGTGTAATATTAACTTGATCAGGAAAAAGTACTATTCAGGGAAAGTACTTCGAGAATCTTCCGTTGATCGGCATCATGAGTATATCGCCATTTGAAGTTATGAGGCGATATGCTCCATTTGAGTAGACTGACTCTACTACAAATGGTCCTTCCCATTTGGGCTGCAATTTTCCTTTTGTCTTATGTGTCATCACCATAGGTCTTCTGACAGCTAAGACAAGGTCGCCTCTCTTGAAAATTTGCGCCTTAACTTTCTTGTTGAAGGCTCTGGTAATCCGAGCTTGGTAGAGCTCGATTTGTTGTTGGGCCTGCAGACGTTTATCATCTAAGGCTTCCAGTTCTTGGAGTCGCAGTCGATGCTTCTCCTCCTTTGTCATCTCTGCTATCAAGGTGACGTATAGAGATGGAATTTGGATTTCTAGTGGAAGCACGGCTTCACACCCATATACCAAAGAAAATGGCGTAATTTAGTTAGGGTTCAAACAGTTATGCGATAGGCCTATAAGCATTCACCTAACTTGTCGTCCCAGTCACGCTGACTTTTTGAGACGAATTCTTGAGATGCTTGCCAATGGTCTTGTTGAAAGCTTCTGCGAGACCATTAGCGGCAGGGTAGTAGGCTGTTGAGGACACACTCTGGATTTTGAACTTAGTGCAGAACCTCTAGAAAGCCTGACTGACGAACTGGGATCCATTGTCATGGACGGTTCGTCGAGGTACACCAAAGCGGTAGATGACGTGATGTTTAACGAACTTGATCACATCAGATGACTTTACCTCTTTCAATGGAATGGCCTCAACCCATTTAGAGAAGTAATTGATTATGGCTAAAATGAACCGATGTCGTTTTGATGACGGTGGGCTGATAGGGCCAATTACGTCCATGCCCCACATCTCAAATGGCCAGGTAGAAGTTGTAGAGTGGAGGTATCCTGGTGCTTGATGGATAAAAATCACCATGCATTGGCAGGCATGAAATCTTTTGGCATAAGTGATAGCGTCAGTGATCATCTTAGGCCAGTAATATCCTAACCTTTGGAGTCAATTCCCAAGTTTTGGGCCAGGTTGATGGGCTCCACACATGCCATCATGGCTTCTTTCAATAACTCCTATGCCTCTTTTTGTGATAGGCAGCGAAGCAAGATCCCGTCATGCGATCGACGATACAATGTTCGTGTGATCGCATTATAGTAGAATTTGGGGGCTTTCCTTCTAATGGCAACCGCTTCTTTAGTATCATCAGGCAGGATGACATATAAGACATAATCAATGTAAGGAAATCGCCAGTCTCTAGGCTCTAGGCCGGTTGACGATTCAAGAACTTCTCTGACTTGACAATCTCCTGTTGGCTTATGGTATTCTTCAGAAGCGATCTTAGGCAATACAGGTCATGACTGTGGACAAGTATTTTCTCTATTACTCCAGCTAGAAGGTCTAAAGAGGCAGCGAGAGATGTCAGTGCATCTGCATGCGCATTTTACTTGCGTGGTACATGGTCGATATAAAAGTTTATGAATTTTTCGGCCATGTGGACAGTTGCATTGTAATAGGGTACTAGATCCTCATGTCTGACTTCGTACTCCCCGCAAACTTGGTTGACGATAAGTTTAGAGTCACCATATGCCTTGAGATTTTTAACGCCAATCTCATCGGCGAGTTGCATTCCAATCAAAAGGGAATTGTACTCTGCTACATTATTGGAACAAGACTTGGTTAATGAGACGGCTCGGGGAATCATATAGTTCTGTGGGGAAATGAGCACTACTCTATTCTTGTTATAATATGTCCTTTCGGGCCTATCCTCAATGCACCGTCAAAGAAAAGTTGTCACACTTGTCTTTCAAAAGATGTCTAGGTCAGGCAGACTTCAGCGACCTGTATTGAAAATTTTGCAAATTAATTTTGAAATTTTCAAAAAATCATGAAAAATCTAAAATATTAAAAAAATGATGTTTGAAACTGAAACCGGTCAAATAATTATTAAACAAAAATAAATACAAAACTAAATCAAAAGAATATGATAAAAAATTAGAATACGTATCTAAGTATGTATTCTAGGAACAGCGTGTTATCGTAACAGTCATGCAAACTATTTTGATTGATAAAAATGAATTAGATATAATACAGATATTCAAGAAAATCAATATGGATATGAATTTAAAAAAATACTTCTAAAAAGTGATTCGTGAGAAGTGACCAGATAAACATATGGTATGATAATATTTTAAGATTATTTTTGTATAATAAATATAGTTATGAAGGTTCCATCAACTAATCTTACAAATATAATATAAATATGAGTCTCATTAACTAACTGAAAGATTATATCCTTATATTAATTATTTCTGAAGTGTTTACAACTTGTTACACCCGTATTTTGTGAATAAAAAGTGATAATAACTCTATATATATGGTAACTTACTGGATATTCGGATCTCACTTGAATCTTATTCGAACCCTCATGTTATTTGGATACAACTTTGAATAAAGAAATAATATAGAAAGAGAAATCATATTCATATTTAAATTAAATTCAGCAAGAAAATCTTTATCATATTCGACAAATTTTGAATCCGAATCCGAAATGGTCGGATAAAGTTAGTAATGAAACACAAAGGTTTCGTCCCCACCACCTTGCTTCAAAAGAAAATGTCAAGTTTCGCAATATATTTTCTGCATTGTCCAAACTAGATAAACACTGCTAGGTTATGCGATCAAATTTTCTAAAGGGAAACATAATGTACAACTAGTGTTAAAAAAATAGTATAAGTACAAGTATATTTTTCATCTCTCATCCTCCTTTTTTTTAATTTTTATCTTTCTAATACAATTGGAAGTATCAACTAAAGAAACTAATTCTCTCTCAATATATATATATATATTAAATATTTAAAAAAATAATCAATAACAAGTGACATTCAATAATATCAAAATTGTAAATGATATTTAATGTGGTGAGTATTTTCCATCGCGATTGATCAGTTGGCCAATCACTCACCACAAAAAAATATTGAATTGGGGAAATAGTGCATAGAGAAAACACTATGCAAACTCCAAAGTTTTTACGTGGAACTCAGAATGGCAAAAAACTATGGAAGATGGGGAGAAGATCCATTATATCAATGTGATTACAGGGATCCTTGTATGAAGGATGGATGGAGTGTTTATAGGTGTATCCAGGGTTAAGGTTCTTTTCACCCCTTCTAGTTGAAGGAAAAGTAGTATATGTATTAAACTGTGCAAAGCTTTGGGTGATTGTAACTGTACGATCAAAATGTGTGGGATATTGTTGTAACAGTTTCGATCATCTCCTGGATTGGTTGAGATCACATGTCAAAAAATTTACTACTATCCATAACTGTCTGTGCTGATGGAGGAGTTACACATTAATAATGTGGGAAAGGATGACGTTGCTGTTGGCCCAAAGGCCCATCACTCTAGTTTTGATGATAATCAACTCATGTAGTTATAGTTCTAATGATCTTGTGTTAATAGTGACAGATTATGATCAAGATCTTAGTAGGTGCATAGCTTCAACCAAGGATTTAAAGTCAAATTTTGGAGCTAGCACGGTATTTGGACCAAGTCAAGAAGGCTACAAATGTAGACTTCAAGAACATGAAGACTTGTGTCTAGGTTTGTTTTAGAAGATTTGTTTTTAGTTAAAATGTGAAGGATAGAATAGTTGGTGGATTGCTCAAGTACATATACACACACACTCTTGATAGATATGTTTCCTTAAAAGTATTTTAGTTTCATAAAAGAATTTTTAGTTTAGAAAAAGACTTTCATTTTGGAAAAATATTGTTTTGGTTAGAACATATAACTTGATTTTTGGTGTTTCTCATATACATTTTTTTTTAACCAAATCCTTGTTTAGAGCTTAATGACAAAAACATAGATATTTCACCATGTTTGTGTAGTGGATCATATCCATACACTCTATTCTTCAAATAAGTTTTTAAATATCTTGTTTTTGTATTTGGTGAAGTTTTGGAAAAACAAGTTTAGGAAAATCTATTTTGGAAAATACTGTTTTAGTTTGAGCTATATTTTCCTAGTTTCAAAAATAGTCCAAATCTTTGTAACATGCCTTGATTTTGTGCAAGCATGTTTGTTTATCAAAATATATTGGTAAAACTATTTTTGTAGATTTTCTGTAATTTTATGGGATTTTATTTCAACCAAAAAGACTAAGGTTTTATCCTTAAACTTTTCTGACCCAGAGCTAGCTGACAGCCAGGTCGGTCGACCGCACCAAGGGTTGGTCGACCTTGCGGTCGACTGACATGCACAGAGTGTTGGGCACGTCTGGCAGCACAGTGGGCCGGCCGACCGGACGGTCGACCGGACCAGAGAGCGTTGCTCTCTGTATCTAGGCCGGTCGACCAAGCGGTCGACCGGTAGCTCCAACGGTCAGAATCCGACGTTGGCGATCGACGGAAGGTCTGACGACCCTAACGGCTAGTTTTTTTAGCCCTATATATTGGGGGTTGGGCATTGTTTTCACCAAGATTTTTGGAGACTTTTAGAGCCAGTTTTTCTACTCTTTTCAGAGGTTTTTCTCCACAAAATTGAGAGCAAATATTTCCTATCAAAAGGGAGTTTTATTAAGAGTATTTAAAAGTGATCTTTGAGTTTTCCTCCACCATTTCCATCCTAGTTTTCTCACACAAACACTTGAACTATCCATAGACATATTCATCCTATAGGAGTGTTGTAGTGAGATTGTTTTTAGGTGATCAAAGTGTTGTGATCACCAAAGACTTTTCTTTCTACTTTGAGGAGGCGGACAAGTGTGTTCGTGTGTTTAGAGTTCGTGTGTGAACTCTCGTTTGAGGTGCGGCCTCGGCGAGCTTGTGGGGCTTGCGTGTGTACGGGCTAGAGAGTCGAGGGATTGTAAGTGTGTGCACCAAGGAGTGATCCATTGGAATCAAGCATAGTGGAAATCCTTCGTGTGTCGAAGGCGGGGATGTAGAGCAAGTGTGCTCGAACCTCGAAACAAATCCCTTGTGTTTGCGATTGCTCACTCTCTCTCTATATCTCCTTGTTATATCTTGCATTCCTTTATTGTGTTTATCCTTATATGCATGATATACTTGTATGCTTATTGTATATTCTTGGGTTGTTTGCTAACACTTCTATTTAACCAAGAGAGCCAACGCGGCACCTCAACCCTTATCCAGGGGAATCTAGAGGAGATAGTCCAAAGCCCTTCACGGGGAATTCGGCTACACTCTTGTGTTATACGTGGTGTTTAGTTTAATAAGTTTTTTGGTCATAATAATTTTTAATTCCGCATTATTTGTCATTAAGTGACTATTAGATTAGCCATCACCTATTCACCCCCCCTCTCGGTGATTTTCAATGGTATCATAGCTAGTGCTCTTGATTTGGGTCTAATAACCTAGAGTCAAAGATCCTCTTTTAGGCTAATCACAATATTTTGTACACACACATGGACTTCATGTCACCACCCACTTTTGACATTCTTAACATCCAAATTTAGAAGGTTAAGATGTCTTTGTACCTCAAAGCCTTAGGTTTTCATGTTTATCTTGCCATCACTAATAATACAAATTGTTTAAATGGTAAAATAATGAGGCTAATGCAAAAGCCCTTCATGCTATAAAGTCAACCCTAAATGATGAATATTATCTAGGGTTTCTAACATTGATTCGGCTTTTGTAGCATGGAACATCATCACCTCCCTTGGCGAAAAGGATCTATATTATGCCGGGAGCGATTCGGACGTTGGAAGCGACACCTCCAACATGTGCTATATGGTCCAAGGGGATAATCCCCTTGAGGTAACTACCGAATCCGAGGTAGATGAAGATAATAACATGTCATATGATGAGCTTTCTACATTTTGTCAACTCCTTCTTGAAAAATATGACATGCTTAAGAAAGATAACAAAAATTTGAAAAAGAACTTTGTTTGCATGCAAAATGAAAATGAGTCTTTTAAAGATAAAATTGCATGTTTAGAAAAGAAAAGGAATCTTTGAAAAATGAAAATGTTTACTTGCTTTCTAAATTAAATGATCTTTGTGAAGGAAACACTTGTTGAAAAATAAAATTATTTTGGTGGAAAAAACAAAAGGAAGTTGCTTTTAGTGAAAAACACTCTTTGAAAAAGAAAAATGTTTTGAAAAAGAAAAAGAATTTGTTTCGAAAAGGAATAAGAAAAATGATTTTATATCTCACCATGCTTTACATGCCACCACTAGTGAGATTAATGTTTTGAAAAATAAAATGGATTGCTTGAGCTCAACCTTGAGCTCTTGTGCATTTAATCATAAGAGGTTAAAGTCTTTGTTTTCAAAGAAAACAAACTCCACACATTCATGTACATCACCCTCATGCATATGCTTATGTTGCACGTCATGATCACACTCACACACATAAGCATCCTAAGGTGTACAAATGTACACATTGTGGCCGCAAAGGCCATTTAGCAAAGTTTTGTTTCAACAGGTTGCATCATTTTAATTTTGCTAAAAAAAAAAAGTTTGGGTGCCTTACAAGACTAACCCTAAAGGACCTAAAAGAAAATGGGTACCAAAACCCCACCATGTATTTTTGATGTAGGTGAGGGCTCTCACACGACGTGAGAGGGATGGTGCCTTGATGGTGGATGCAATGGACTTGATGGACACATACTGAATGTATCACTATCAAGGAGGTTTGGTGGAACAACCACCATGTTTGGAGTTTTGGAACATAGTCCTTAGTTGGTAACATTTATAAACTCTTAGTTTATTTACATGCTTCTTTTATTTGATGATCATTTTAGCATGTTCATGTTTCATGTGTTTTTGTGCTTCATGTGGTAAAAACTAGTTTAAATGTAGATTTTATCAAAACTTGCATGTATACATGTACAAATAGTGAGAACAAATTGATTCATATATGTTTGCACTTCATGCTCATTTGTATCCACTATTTGCACACGTATAAGTTAGTTTTGATGATTCTCTCATTTACACATGTTTTGCATACTTTCATGTTTTTACTTCATGTATATGTCTTTTGATTTCAAATCTAATAAATATACATGTATACCCGTGAGTCTTTTGCCTTCATGCAAATACTTTTAATAGACTCTTTTATATTTGGGATATGTATGTATATTGTTAGATTTGGATGAATCATACATATACCTAGAAGTTTGTATTTAAGATGAAAAATGAATTTCTTTTTGTCATGTTTAAATAAAAATTGATATTCATGTTTGATTTGAGCTTCAATGAATATTTTCATAAAAATGCTATTTACATGATCTTTTAACACTCACATTTTTATTTGTGTATTCATGACTTAGCTTCATGATCATTTTTGAGCTTTATAGACCATGAGTGTTTAAACTTTTATATATCTAGTTATGATTATGAAAAACATATGATTTGATGTTCTTGAAGGATCTTTAAACTAGTTTTTCAAAAACTAATTTAAACTAGTTATTTATTCTTCACTTTGTTTATGAGATATACACATGACCCTATTATTGTTTCATTTGGTATCATTGGACTCTTTCAATTGGTATCAATATGATTCCATTTTTGTATATACTCATATTTTGTTTCCTATATATGTATGCTTCATTTCAAATAATATCAATTTCTATTGGTATTCTCTTTTCATACATATATATGAGTTATTTGTGCTTGAGTTAAAATCTATTTACATGTTTAAGCACAAAGGTGTTTATGCTAAGCTTAATTCAATTTTTAATTGGTAATTCTTATTTTTAAATAAGCTTATGCATTGTCTTTTAAAATTGGTATCAAAATTAAAATTGTAATGTTTATTTACAATTGATTTCATTATTTACAATTGGTACCATTAAAATTGTGTTTACTTGATATTTTAAAATATGAGTTTCTAAGATATCTCAAAATTTGTTTTATTGAGAAAAATTCAAAATTTTGTTTTAATAAGAGATTAAAATTTTTAATTTATATTGCCTATATGCAAGGAGAGCGTAACATCTCTTCTACGTATAGGTTCATGTTGGATGTATTCTATATTGAGGAGCTTGACAACTCTTGTTTATATGATACACGTGTGTAAGGAGAGCTTCACATCTCCTCTTATGCATTACATAATATGCGTTATGTGAATTAGGGCTTATCATCCCTTCTTCATGTAATGCATATGTGTAGGGAAGTTAACTTAGCGTCTTCCTCTTCATGAATGTATATCGCATATAATCCTTATTGATTGATTTATGTTTACCCCTTCATTGGTTCTTTGTTTCGGACAAAAAGGGGGAGAAAAATTTATTTGTTGTGCTTTTACTTTAACCCTTGTTGATGATTGACAAAAAGGGGGAGAAGTATTTGAGACATATGCATGTTTTCCTTGCTTAAGGGGGAGAAGTATTGTCTTCCTTGCTTAAGGGGGAGTGGTATTTATTTTTATGCATATATGTTTTTGTTTTGTTGTTTTGCAAATAGGAGAAAAAGAATTTGTTTTAGTTTATGCTTGTTAGCATGTTTTATCTCCTTACATTTGCATACATATTTATGAGCTTTATTGTCATATCTTATTATTTATTGTTATGCATGAGTTAAGGGGAGCTTCTTTGAAGCTTTACTTTAATCCATGCATATATAACTTCATGAGTTTTGTCATCATCAAAAAGTGGGAGATTGTTGGCCCAAAGGCCCATCACTCTAGTTTTGATGATGATCAACTCATGTAGTTATAGTACTAATGATCTTATGTTTAATTAGAGACAGATTTATGATCAAGATCTTAGTAGGTGCATAGCTTCAACAAAGGATTTAAAGTCAAGTTTTGGAGCTAGCACGGTGTTTGGACCAAGTCAAGAAGGCTTCAAGTGAAGACTTCAAGAAGATGAATACTTGTGTCCAGGTTTGTTTAGAAGATTTTGTTTTTAGTTAAAATGTAAAGGATAGAATAATTGGTGGATTGCTCAAGTACATATACACACACACTCTTGATAGATATGTTTTCTTAAAAGTATTTTAGTTTCATAAAAGAATTTTAGCTTAGAAAAAGACTTTTCATTTTGGAAAAATATTGTTTTGGTTAGAACATATAACTTTGATTTTTGGGTTTCTCATATACATTTTTTTTTAACCAAAACCTTGTTTAGAGCTTAATGACATAAACATAGATATTTCACCATGTTTGTGTAGTGGATCATATTCATACACTCTATTCTTCAAATAAATTTTTTAAATATCTTGTTTTTGTATTTGGTGAAGTTTTGGAAAAACAAGTTTAGGAAAAATCTATTTTGAAAAATACTGTTTTAGTTTAAGCTATATTTTCCTAGTTACAAAAATAGTCCAAATCTTTTGTAACATGCCTCGATTTTGTGCAAGCATGTTTGTTTATCAAAGTATATTGGTAAAACTATTTTGTAGATTTTCTGTAACTTTATGAGATTTTTTTTCAACCAAAAAGACTAAGTTTTTATCCCTTAAACTTTTCTGACCCAGAGCTGGCTGACAGGCCAGGTCGGTCGACCGCACCAAGGGCCGGTCGACCTTGCGGTCGACCGACGTGCACAGAGCTGTGCACGTCTGGCAGCACAGTAGGCTGGCCGACCGGACGGTCGACCGGACCAGAGAGCCTTGCTCTCTGTATCTGGGCGGTCGACCGAGCGGTCGCCGGTAGCTCTAACGATCAGAAATCCGACCGTTGGCGGTTGACCGGACGGTCGACCGGAAGGCCTGACAGACCCCAACGGCTAGTTTTTCTAGCCCTATATATTTGGGGGTTTGGGCATTGTTTTCACCAAGATTTTTGGAGACTTTTAGAGCCAGTTTTTCCTACTCTTTTCAGAGGTTTTTCTCTACAAAATTGAGAGCAAATATTTCCTATCAAAAGGGAGTTTTATCAAGAGTGTTTAAAAGTGATCTTTGAGTTTTCCTCCACCATTTCCATCCTAGTTTTTCTCACACAAACACTTGAGCTATCCATAGACATATTCATCCTATAGGAGTGTTGTAGTGAGATTGTTTTTAGGTGATCAAAGTGTTGTGATCACCAAAGACTTTTCTTTGTACTTTGAGGAGGCGGACAAGTGTGTTCGCGTGGTTTAGAGTTCGTTTGTGAAATCTCGGTTTGAGGTGTGGCCTCGGCGATCTTGTAGGGCTTGCGTGTGTACGGGACTAGAGAGTCCGAGGGATTGTAGGTGTTGCGGCACCAAGGAGTGATCCATTGGAATCAAGCATAGTGGAAATCCTTCGTGTGTCGAAGGCGGGGATGTAGAACAAGTGTGCTCAACTTCGAAACAAATCCCTTGTGTTTGCGATTGCTCACTCTCTCTCTATATCTCCTTGTTTATATCTTGCATTCCTTTATTGTGTTTATCCTTATATGCATGATATACTTGTGTGCTTATTGTATATGCTTGGGTTGTTTGCTAACACTTGTATTTAACCAAGAGAGCCAACGTGGCACCTCAACCCTTATCCAGGGGAATCTAGAGGAGTTAGTCCAAAGCCCTTCACGGGGAATTCGGCTACACTCTTGTGTTATACGTGGTGTTTAGTTTAATAAGTTTTATTTGGTCATAATAGTTTTTAATTCCGCATTATTTGTCATTAAGTGACCATTAGATTAGCCATCACCTATTCACCCCCCTCTAGGTGATTTTCAGTTGCATAACTGTCGATGATGATCAATATCGCACCCCGCTTTTTAAAATATATACCGTAGTTGGAACGCGAAAAGATTCACAACGCATATACGTGAGAAAAATACCCCACGTATACGCACAAAGCCTCGGTACAAGAAATAAACACAAGATACCCAAAAGTCAAACTTTATTTACAAGCACCAAACATACACAACGTTAAAATTTATACAACAAAAGATATGATAAAGGATAGCAAAGGAATTCTCACAGGCTTCATATGAGCAAACTAAACTACCGCTGAAGTTTACTTGATGCTCCAAGTATTCTTGATCTTGCGTAGTCTCAAAACTCGAATCTGAGCAAGCAAACTCAGGGTCCTTAATAAGCGACCTTGTGAGTGTTAAAAATAAAAAAACAATAGTATAACATGATTATAATAACAAGTAGTATACTATAGTTGTATTACAATTATATGCTTTGCAAAGTACATGACTAAGCATTAGAATATATATGAGCAATCGGTGTATCACCAGTGTAATAACATACAGTGTCGAAGTCATGTATTTCACGTCTTGTATTAAAGAGTGACACTGGTATGTTAATATGCTTCCTTTTATGATTATACAATAGTAATATTCAATATCGCTTGATATTTAAACCATTCTCTTCCACTATCTCATATTACTGATAGTTCATACTAGAGCCTGCACCCCCAGTAGAAGTCATTTGAACGTGGTATGCGGGTATCATTATCCGAACGAGAGAGTGATCAAATAAAACATGCTCGTGGTATCATCATTGTTTGGTTATTTAATGTGATCTTATTTGAAATTGAGGTGGAGACTTTGTCTATGCTTTGGGAAACAATAACTCCCAAACAATGGGAAACAATAACCCCCAAACACAACCATGATTCGGAAACAATAACAGTACTGAAGTCCAACAATAACCCCCAAATACGGATGCTATCTCCATTCAATTTTCCCAACCGCCGGTGTTAATTGTTTAGTGTTAATGTGAAATGAATACTAGGTCTGCGCAATAACAGTAATTATCATTGATACACGATAACAAATTTCCCAGCAAACACGATAACATGCACATTTTCCAATATAAAAAGATGATTCTAGTAATTCGGTAAGATTAACCTGATGAATAATTTAGTAATTACGTGCATCTATTTCAAACTTTTCACAGTCATATCCACACTCACTAATTCAATATTCTGGAATCCCTTTAATTAACTGCCTAAGAATTAACCAACATGTAAATAACTTAACAACATGATATATTACATAAACATTAGTTATAAAATATTATTTTATTAAAAATGTTAAAAATCACTCACTGTGGTTGTCATAAACACGTAGCTCTCATCTCATGATCGCAACAGCTTGAGAATCACTCAAATCAGAGTCTGAATGGTTGAGTTATTGCCCGAGAACCAAATTGGATTCTAAATGGTTTTGGAATCACTTAATGGGTATGCACAGTTGCTAATGGGTCGGGTCTCAAATGGATTCAAACCTAATAACCATACACACACACACTTAATTTACTGGATGCGAGTTCGGGTAAGATTGCAATTAGGCTCAGGTTGGGTGAGGATCCAATAAGAAAAGAAATAGAAAAAGAAAATGAAAGGAGAAAAGAATAAGAGGGTAAGGTGGATGGTGGTTGTGATTGGGTGGCAGTGGCCAGGGAAGGCACCGACGATGCGGGGCGGCGATGGGCGGCGCGGCCTGGAAGGGGAAGAGGAGGTGCTAGGGGAAGAGAAGAAAGAGAAGGAAAAAAAAGAGATAAAGAGAGAGAAAAGAAAAAAGAAAGAGGCAGGAGGGAGAGTAGGGGCTGGGTGTCCTAGGGTGGCGACACCGACAACCTGGCTAGGTGACGCAAAAGTTAAGGGAGGAAGAGTAGGAGAAGAAGAAGAAAAGGAGAAAGAAATAAAGAAAAGATAGAAAGAAAGAAATATTAGGAGAAGAGGATAGAAGGGACTGCGGTGGGGGTTAGGCACGCCGTCGTTCGGCAGCGTCCAGGTGGGTAGGAGGAAAGGCAGTAAGGGTGGTGGCATGGGATGTGGATTGGGATGAGAGGGAAAGAGAGTGTAGAGAGAGGAGAGTTGGCGGGGGGGAGAGGTTCTAATTGGAAGAGAGAAAAAGATAAGGCAGTGGAGGAAATTTGATAATGGAATATCGTAGAAGATTAGGGAAAGAAAAAAAAGAAAAAGAAATAGAAAAGATTTTTTTAATATTATTTAATTAGGTGAAATTTTGATTAATTTAGAGAAATTTTCAAAAATTTTCAGAAATAGAAAATATTACCCTGAGCATTGTTGTGAAATTAATTTTTTTGAAATTCATCCCCATTTGTTAATTAAATATCCTGGTATCAATCAGCGGTGCTAGTCGACATCAAATTCTAGAGATTTTCTAAAATAATCCAAAACAATTCTAAAAAATTAAAAAAATCCAAAATATTGAGAATTAATTTTTGGAGTTAAAACTAGTTCAGTCTGACTACCATAAAGGTCAAATTAAGTATTTATCGGGTAGGGATATTACATCCTACCTACCTAATAAACAAATTTTCCTAGAAAAAAAAATTTTAAAAAAATTTTTTGGTCCAAACAACTTGTCATCACATCCTCAGTTGTTTCTACTTATTCTGTAGTTAGGTTGAATGCTTGACTTTTTTCATATCTTGCTTTCGCTCTTTTCTAGGCTTGACGGAGCATTTGAGGTTATGGAAGAAGAGAAACTCCTCTGCCCATTGTTCCTAGGTTCCTTTTTGCTTCAGATGCCAGAAAGAATTGTACTTTCTTCCTCGGACAGTTTTGCCACCGGGTGATCTCTGGCACCCCAGATCAGATATTGGCTATTTATCAATCAGCGCTTGGCTATATAATGCCAGTATATTGTTGTTGGTGAAGAAAAGGGGGATGGACGCTGACTCCGTAATACACCACTGGATTTGGGGGGGAATCCTGGTCGAAGGATGCTTCAGAGGTTTAGACTGCATCTCTGATTCTCATTTTCCATTACTTGCTCTGAGCTATGTGCAGCATTAAGGACCTGAGAATAAATTACTAGTTGCTGAGTGATGATGTGTCTGTGGATGTCTAGCCTCAGACCTTACTGGAATCGGTTAGCTTGATCTTCTTCATCTGCAATCATGTAAGGAGCTAACTGACTCAACCTTGGGGGCATGTTCAGATCCCTCTACCTCATGTTGGATAGCAGGGCCTCGTCTCGTAAGATGGATATGGATTCCTTTGCATCTCGTAGGATAACGGAAGGCTTGCCTCAGGGGTAGGTTCGGATCCCTCTGCTTCCTGTAGGATGGTAGACGGCTGGTCTGGAGACCGTTCGCAGACCCTATGGAGGATGTTAGAAATTGGAATAAAATTTTATTCAATATGGAATGTAAGGTACAGGGAATCTTATTAATACTCTTATGTTTTTATCGGCGGGGCTGGCTTAGTCAACCGTCCTATATTTGATTAGGAGTCAGAGGTGGAGCCGTAGGTCATCCTTCTGCTTCAGATGCAGCTCCGGGGGTGAGGATGTATTCCTGAAGAAATCCTTGGTGGATCAGGTCTTCAAGATATTTGCAGAGGGATCGACTCTTTGCGGTTTGGTGTCCCTTGATATTGTGGTGGAAGCAATAATCATTCACCCTAGGAAGGGAAGGATCATGTGGCGTCGAATCTGGGTGCTTGACCTATGGTTGATCCTTGATGGCTTGGAATACCTCGTTGATAGAGAGCTTCGGTGGAGTGTATTACTCTTTCATCTTGAAGGCTCAGATCGGATTTGGTAAGAGAACTAGGAGTGCACGTCTCTTATAGGCGGGTTGCCCCCGGCTGAGATTATGGACGTTGGTCGGAGCTTCAAATTGGTACTTCAATTTCTCACCATCGTTGTCGTGCTTGACCGAAGAGTTGGATAGCCCTTCGTTGCCTCCTCCAACTGATGAAAGATTGAAAGCGAGACAGGACCTCACTCATTTTGGTGACGTCATGCTTTAACAAATGTTTGTACGGGGGGTAAGTGACCTACAGCCCGTTGATGAATGAGAGTACGGAGACCTCCTCACTGCAGCTGGGAACTCTGGCCAGTTGACTTTGAAAATAGTCAATATATAACTTGAGGTTGTCCCCCTGCCTCACTTTAACGAGATGGTTGTTTTTCTTCTTGATTTTCCATCGAGAAGTGATAGGTAGTAAAAAATGCATATTTATCACTACATTTACTATCATATTTCCCTATTTATTCCTATAATTTTGCATTATTACTAATGTTTAATTATTTATTGTGTGCAGGCCTTGAGTAATAAAAAAAATAAAGAAATAAAAGCCTAAATAAAGCCCAAAAGCCCATGTCCAAGCCCAAGAGCAAAGTGCAATTACTAAATGTCAAAGTTGCAATTATCAAGTGCAAAAGTTGCAAATACTAAAAAGAGGGAAGGGATAGACTTTTATTCAGCCCTAAATGCTTGCAGGATGAGGATAAAGATAAAAAAAGGAGAGTACAAAGATAAAATTCGTTTTGGAAGAGATTTGGATTTAGGGTAACTTGCTTCCCAAGTTATCCTGAAATTTCAAATTAAAGAGTCGAGATGCCAGATCCACACGGATAAACCCAAATGGACGGACCAGAGGAGGCCACGCGTGAAAACGCGTGGCCAGGGACCACACTGTGGCCGCGGAAATGCGGCCATAGCCGCGTTTCCGCGGCAAGATAGACAAGTCTGGCGATAAGATTTTTTGGGAGAGTCGTACCGGGACTCTACATCTTCCAGCTCCTATAAATACCCCTGCAGAGCAATAGAGAAGGGCGTGAAGTGCAGTGCAGAACAAATCTAGGGTTTTTAGGCTAGTCTGTAGATTAGTTTTTATTTTTCTTTTTTTGTAATTCTTATTTTTTTATGTAACTGAGAGGAGAGGATACTTTCATGAAGGAAGGAGATCAAACTTGTACTGAAGGTGACATAGGTGTAAGTAATCTTTTCTTCCATTGTTAATTGAATCAACTCAAAGTTTGCTTTTCTTTTTTTTATATATTCTTGTTTCGTTTTGTTTCCTCTTTGTGTTTGTGGATCCATGTGAAACCAAGAGCTTCAAAGATCGGGAATAGGGACGATCTCATATTCCATGCTTCGTTCGCCTTCAAAGAAAGGTACGTCATTGGCACGGTTCCAAGGTAAGCAGACGCCGAAGAGGTAAGTAGTTTTTATTTTTTAGTTTTCTTTCTTTTATTTTTAGTGTAAATCACCAAATTCCCAATCTTTTTCACACTTCTTCTTTTTCATTGTAAATATCATATCATTGTAAATATCACTTCTAGTTTCTCCATCTTCTTAATCTACCACTTTCTTTCTCACCTGACTTTAATTCAAACACTTTAGAGAACTTACTAAACAAGCTTCCATCGCTAGTCCCTCCCTGTGGATCACGACCCGCATAGCCACTTTCTATAGAGGTAGTATTGAGCACCTTGCACAACCTTTTCTTAAATCTAAATTTTGTATTCTTGTGTGCAGGTAAAAACTCAATCAAGAAGCATATTGAGTAAGGAACATTTCTACAATCTCCTCGAAGCTGTAGAGAAAATATGATAGCATGGAGTAGAACTAGTCAGAAGTCACCCTTAAGACTAGATGGGAAAGTCAGGCACATGAGAGCTTCGCTGCGGGAATAGACAACCATCTTGTTCAGGAAATACCTGATGTGCTGGACAGAGTCAGTGGTTCCGGAATAATAGTCAAAGTTAGGGGTGGTGAATTTCCTTGGGAATTCATGCCCCAAAATCAACTCGGAGAGATGAGAACTGGAGATTTTGATGGTAGACTGCTTCAGATTACTCTCCAGCTGCAGTTTTTGGCTCCTCGGTTCTCCTCTTGACCAGTTTGTCAAGGGTTTTGGATATTGGGAAAGTCCTCGATCCTCCTTCATGAATGATCATGCTGACTTATTCCCAGAGAAAGAGGTGAGTCAGTTTCGGTGTTATAGAGGTCCTCGAGCAGGGGAAGATTAGTATGGGCCACTGCAGATAGGTGGGTTCGTTGCTCTGAGTATCCCCAATACCAGTTGGTCCTCTGGTTGAACGCATTCAGACTTCTCTGGAGAGTGGCGAGCTAATCTTGGAGTTAAGCATTGGTCTGCTTTAGCACCTCCTGCTCGCGGTCTAATCGACCTTATTGTTCCTTCATTTGCTCTTTCATGTTGGTGGGCGTATGAAGAATCTAGCTCTCTTACATCGATGATATTCAGGCTTCGTTTGTTGCCCCCTGAGGGGAGGGGGAGCCAATGTCTTTTGCCGATGGTTGGTGATTGGTCTCTATATTTACATATTTCATACCGCATCTTCACATTTATTCCATTTAAAATTCTGCTAAATAATGACTTTCTTGTCGTATCTAGGTCTATGGCATGAGGTGAAGAAGATGTTGGCCCAAAGGCCCATCACTCTAGTTTTGATGATGATCAACTCATGTAGTTATAATACTAATGATCTTGTGTTTAATTAGTGACAGATTCATTATCAAGATCTTAGTAGGTGTGGAGCTTCAACAAAGGATTTGGAGCTTGCACGGATTGATCCAAAGAGCTTTTGGATCGTGTTTGGACCAAATCAAGAAGATGAGAAGACTTTAAGTGAAGACTTCAAGAAGATGAAGACTTGTGTCTAGGTTTGTTTTTAAAAGATTTTGTTTTTAGTTAAAATGTAAAGGATAGATTAGTTGGTGGATTGCTCAAATACATATACACACACACTCTTGATAGTTTTGTTTTTACAAAAGACTTTTTATTTTAGAAAATACCATTTTGATTTTTGGTATTTCTTATATACATGTTTTAACCAAACCATGTTTAGATCTTAAAGTCAAAAACATAGATATTTCATCATGTTTGTGTAGTGGATCATATCCATACACTCTATGCTTCAAATGAGTTTAAATATCTTGTTTTTGTATTTGTGAAGTTTTGGAAAAACAAGTTTTGGAAAATACAAGTTTTTGTTTTGAGTCATATTTTTCAAGATTACAAAAATAGTTCAAATCTTTTGTAACATGCCTTGATTTTGTGCAAGCATGTTTGTTTATCAAAGTATGTTGGTAAAACTATTTTTGTAGATTTTTTTGTATTTTATGGTATTTTATTTGAGCCTAAAAGATAAACTTTTAAATCCCCAAAATAATGTTTCCAGGCTTCAGCCGGTCGACCGACCGGTCGACCGAGTTCTGAAGTCGGTCGACCGGGCGGTCGACCGACGTGCACAGACGTGCACGCCAAGTTCTGGCAGGTGGCCGGTCGGTCGACCCGGTCGACCGACCGGTCGACCGGACAGAGAGACTTGCTCTCTGTATCTGGTCTCGGTCGACCGATGGCTCAACGGTCTGAAATATGACCATTAGCCGGTCGACCGGGCGGTCGATCGCCAGTTCTGTCAGACCCCAATGGCTAGTTTTTCTAGCCCTATAAATTTGGAGGTTTGGGCACTGTTTTTCTCTAAGATTTTTAGTGGACTTTGAGGCAGTTTTTCTCACTTCATTAAAAGAGTTTTCTCCACTGAATTGAGAGCTAATACTTCCAATCAAAAGGAGAGTTTATCAAGATTGTTTAAAAGAGATTTTCTTGAGTTTTTCTCTACCATCTCTTTTCTTATTTTCTCACACACCCACTTGAGCTATCCATTGCTATATCTACCTATAGGGTTTTGTTGTGAGAGTGTTTATTGGTGATCAAAGTGTTTAGATCACCAAGAAATCTTTCTTGTACTTTGAGGAGGCGGACAAGTGTATTCGCGGTGTTTAGAGTTCGGGTGTGAACTCTTGTTTGAGGTGCGGCCTCGGCGAGCTTGTGGGGCTTGCGGTGTGTACGGGACTAGGGAGTCCGAGGGATTGTAGGTGTTGCGGTACCAAGGAGTGATCCATTTGGGATCGTGCATAGTGGAAATCCTTCGTGTGTCGAAGGCGGGGATGTAGAGCAAGTGTTCTCGAACCTCGAAACAAATCCCTTGTGTTTGCGATTGCTCTTACTCTCTCTCTCCCTTATTGTTCATATCTTGCATTCAATTATTGTGCTTATCTTTTATATGCTTGATATACTTGTGTGCTTAATTGATATACATGCTTGGGATTGTTTGCTAACACTTGTATTCAACCAAGAGAGCCAACGCGGCACCTCAACCCATATCCAGGGGAATCTTGAGGAGTTAGTCCAGAGCCCTTCACAGGAAATTCGACGACACTCTTGTGTTATACATGGTGTTTATTGTAATAAGTTTAATTAGGTCATAATAGTTTTTAATTCCGCATTTAGTGACCATTAGATTAGTCATCACCTATTCACCCCCCTCTAGGTGATTTTCAATTGGTATCAGAGCCTAGTGCTCTTGATTTGGGTCTTACAACCTAGAGTTAAAGATCCTCATTTTTAGGCTAATCACAATATTTGTACACACACTATGGATTTCATGTCACCACCTTCTTTTGAGGCTAATGCAAAAGCCATTCATGCTTTAAAGTCTACCCTAAATGATGATTATTTATCTAGGGTTTCTAATGTTGATTCGGCTTTTGAGCATGGAACATGATCACCTCCCTCGGCGAAAAAGATCTATATTATGCGGGAAGCGATTCGGACGTTGGAAGCGATACTTCCAACTTGTGCTATATGGTTCAAGGGGATAACCCCCTTGAGGTAACTACCGAATACGAGGTAAATGAAGATAATAACATGTCATGTGATGAGCTTTCCACATTTTGTCAACTATTACTTGAAAAATATGACATGCTTAAAAAGGATAATAAAAATTTGAAAAAGAAATTTAATTGCATGCTAGAAGAACATGATTCATTTAGAAATAAAGTTGCATGCATTGAAAAAGAAAATGAATTTCTGAAAAATGAGAATGTTTCCTTGCTTTCCAAATTGAGTGATCTTTGTGAAGGAAATACTAGTTTGAAAAATAAAATTGTTTTGGTGGAAAAACAAAAGGAAGTCGTTTTTCAAGAAAATAACTCTTTAAAAAGAAAAATGGTTGAAAAGAAAGTTTTTCTAAAAAGAAGAAGAAAAATGATTCTTTACCTCATCATGCTTTACATGCCACCACAAATGAGATAAATGTTTTGAAAAATAAATGGATTGTTTGAGCTCAACTTTGAGCTCATGTGCATTCAATCATTCTAGATTGGAGTCTTTGTTTTCAAAGAACAAACTCCACACATTCATGCACATCATCATCATGCATATGCTTATGTTGCACGCCACGATCATACACATATACATAAGCATCCTAAGGTGTACAAATGTACACATTGTGGCCGCAAAGGCCATTTAGCAAAATTTTGTTATGATAGGATAAATTCTTTAAATTTTGCTAATAAAAATGTTTGGGTGCCTTACAAACTAACCCCCAAGGACCCAAAAGAAAATGGGTACCAAAACCCCCACCGTGTGTTTTTGATGTAGGTGAGGGCTCTCACACGACGTGAGAGGGTGGTGCCTTGATGGTGGGTGCACATGGGCATGATGGATATACATTTTTGATGCATCGCTATCAAGGAGTTTTGGTGGACTACCACCATGTTTTGGAGATTAGAAGTAGTTCCTTGGTTTAGTAACTATTTCTAAACTCTTAACTTTGTTTACATGCTTTTATTTCATATCATATAGCATGTTCATGTTTTAATTATTTTTGTGCTTCATATGGTGAAAACTAGTTTAAATGTAGTTTTTATCAAAACTTGTATTTATACATAATAGTGAGAACAAATTGATTCATATATGTTTGCACTTCAATGCTCACTTGTACCCACTTTATGCACATGTATATGCTAGTTTTGATGATTCTTTCATTTATACTTGGTTTGCCTATTTTCATGTTTTACTTCATGTATACGTATGTTGAATTCAAATTTAATAAATATACATGTATACACGTGAGTCTCTTACCTTCATGTAATTCATTTAATAGACTCTTTTATGTTGGGATATGTATGTATATTGTTAGGATTGGATAAATCATATATTGATTGGTAGTGAAAAGTGCATTTTTATCATCATATTTACCATCACATTTTCATATTTATTCATATAATTCTGCATATTTATTAATATTTTGTGATTTATTGTGTGCAGGCCTCGAAATATTAAAAAGAAAGAATTAAAGCCTAAAAAGAGCCCAAAAGCCCACATTCAAAGCCCAAGTGCAAAAGTGCAAATACCAAATGTCAAAAGTGCAAATACATAAGGGCTAGAGTTGCAATTATCAAAGAAGAGGGAAGGATAGACTTCTATCCAACCCTAAACACTTGCAGGATGAGGATAAAAGCCAAAGATAAGAGTGCAAAGATAAGGAAATTCATGGATAAAGATATTGGGAGATTTGAAATCTAGGTAACTTGATTTCTAAGTTATCTCGAAATCCTAAGATAAAGAGCCCGGATCAACCTTCCAGAAATAAACGCCCAGATGGACGGATCAGGAGAGGCCACGCGCCAAAGCGCGTGGCCAGCCGACACCATAGAGCCGCGGAAACGCGGCCCAAGCCGCATTTCCGCGGCAACTTGGTCTTATCTGACTACCAGATTTCGTGGAGGTGTTGTACTGGGACTCTGACTCCTTCTGCACCTATAAATACCCCAGCAGTGCAACGTACAGAGCGTCCAGCGCAATACAGGGCCAAAAATTAGGGTTTCTTCTAGGTTTTCTTCTTTTGTAATTAGGGTTTTCTTTTTATTTTCAAGAGAGAGAGGCTTATGTTGAGCGTGACACCGATGTACCTTCCTCTTCTCTGCCATTGTACTAATTAATAAAGGTAATCTTTTCTTTTGTTTATTGTTCTTATGTTTTACTTTTCTTTTTGTTTTCTCGTCTTTTTCTCTTTGATCTATGTTGGTTTATATGAGCATGCAAGTGATTTCTGAAGCACGAGTATAACGAGTCTTAGCGAGAGCCAACGATATTTCATGGAGATGTTCTCCTCCTCAAGGTGCGTATCAATTCATGCTTGCCAAGGCTTGATGATCTAATGCGAACAGGGGACTAAGATCGATCCTATGGTTTATGCGTTCATGCCTCCAAAGCAAGGTAGAAAGTGTTAAGATTTTATGTTATTCTTCAACCAAGGTTAGTATTTCTTTTATATTATTTTCTTTTTGTAGATTAAATCACAACTCTTCTCCAAATTCTTTCTTTGTCGACTTATTGTAAAATACCACCTTCTTCTTATCTTAACTTAAAAATAAATAATTTTTAGAGTAAAACTTACAAACACTTCCATCGCTAGTCCCTCCCTGAGGATCACGACCCGCATAGCCTTGCTACAGCGGATTCGAATTGAACACTTGCACACCTTTAATTCTTAATCTAATATTTCATATTTTTTGTGCAGGTGAAAAGTTCAATCAAAACATTGGCGCCGTTGCCGGGGAGGGACGGTAAGTTATTCTCTGAAAAAAAATTAACTAATTCTTTATTCTTTTCTTCTTGCAGGTTTGGAGAACAGAAAAACAGCAGCATCAGTGGACATATTGCAACTCTGTGCCTCTGCCCTCGAAGGCAGAGCAACAGAGACTACTAGTTTGCCGCGAAAACGCGGCAATCGCCGCGGATCCGCGGCAACAGTAGAGGACTACTCACTGAAATTTTTGCAGGTTTCTGCAAATTGCAAATACTGTTTTCTGCTCTGTTAATTTTGTTCTGTGATAAACCTGTATACTGCTAATTAATTCAACAGTAAATTATTTGTTGTTAAAGATAAAAATTGATTAGACTTTTGCATTTAGGCACGTGTCTTTTTAATTCCTTTATTTTTACTGTTGAAGAGTGCTGGAGCAAGGTACGTACGCATTGCATGTAGAATAGGAATCATCTCTTAGTTGATTTTCTGCTTTGAGTGAATCTTATCTACTTATCTTGTACACTTGCACTAATTCATCTTAAGGGCATAACCCATTAACAAGATAAGGTGGGGATTTCATCACCCTTCCTTAGCCCAAAATCATATCCCAAGCACTCACTAACCCAACCCTAACTAAAAAAAGAGTAGACGTTGGCCCTAGGGACATCTCGGACTCAATAGGAGATTATCCTAAGGGGAACAGTGCTAGAGTTGACTCTTGCCAAATCAGTGTCTAGGAAGGGGATTGAGGGCCGAAAGCCCGAAGATTGGTGGTTATTTAATTAAGGAACGTCTTTGACGGAAAACCTCCCACCACTCTTGCCCTGACCTGGCTGATTAACTTGTGGTCAAAGTCTGCACCCTACCTCCCGTGGACAGTCTAACCAGTTAGGAGTCGTCTAGGTCATAGGTCTACCCTAACTTAGGTTAGAATTTTTTTTTTTTTTTGTTTGTTTATTGTTTGTTTTCTTTTTATTTGTTTGTGTTGGTGTGATATGGCATATAATAATAATTCCAATTTTAATCCATATTACACACCTAACTATTATTCGGATATTACCAACCCGGCATATCATAACTTTGACCAATCTAGTGTGCCGGAATGGTCTTATCCGAATGACTATAACCTACACCCCCCATCTTATAACTATAATTTTCATAATAATTTCAACTCTTCACAGAGTTCATGGGGTTTCGATTCTCCCGAGTCTAATTCTCAACCAAATTGTCCTCCATATCCATCTAGTCCACATTCTTTCAATGAGTCATACTTAGATCCACCCAGTCAGAATAGACTACCATCTATCGGGGAAATGATAAGTATGCATAAGTCCAAGCAACAATTACCATCAATCGGAGAAATGATTATGCGTAAGTCCACCGACTCACAACTTCATCACGATTACACTTCATCCTTTCAAGTCCAATCACAACATGACGCACCTATCAACTATGAAAGGATGCTTGCAGCCATGACTCAGGCTAGATTAGCCCGTGATCGTGATATAGATATGATGGTTCAATCTTTACGTTCTCACCGTCCGGCCAATTCTGATATCGATGACCACTCTCGTAGAGCCGACGAACCAAGTTGCTTTGGACAACAAGATTCTAATTCAGTACCATCATGTGAACTTGCCGAAACTTCAAATTTTAATAACTTGGCAAGTTTTTCCTTTCCTGAAATAGAACTTGAACATGAATATGATCATGATCTTCCACTTGATGATTCAATTTTATTTCCTGATTCAATAATGACTCCAGTGTCTCCACCTGATTTCACTTTTCCAAGTCAACATTGGATCCTGTGCCAATTCATCATGAAATTGAGTCACCCATATTTGATGATCATATTGAACTTGACCAATTGTGCAATTTTGAAAGTCCTATAGATAAATTGGCAAGTTCTGATTTTATTTCATTGAACCCAATGAGATATGTGACCTACATTCTCAAATCTATGATCAAGTTCAATTCCTGAATCATTATTGACTCCTGTTTTGTTACCCGACTTAGGTAATATTTTAGAGTCAGTTTTGATTCCCACACCTATCATTCCTGAACTTGAATCACCAACATTAAGTCACATTCCATTGTGGGAGGATTATTGTGGACTTGAGCTTCAACTTATTGATTTGGACCCACTTTCTGAACCTAGCCTGACTCCTGAACCTTTACTTGATTTGAGTTTCTTTCCTGAGTCGGTATTCGTTCCCGCACCTATAATGTCCAAGTCAATAATTTCATCTTTCATACTCCATTTTGGGACAAGGAGGTTGACACAATTGACTCTGAAATTTATTATGAAATTTGGAAATTTGATGGGGTGAAAATTCTAAAAAATAATTATACATACATTTTAGTGGGTTATGTAAAGAAATTTCTGGTGGGTTCCACCAAATTTTATGTTATCTTGATTGGGTAGCAACGCTTGGCCCAATTAGACCACCACCGGAACCACCACCTTAAGGTAACTTCCGCCTTCCCTTGTTCGATTTCATGCATATATGCATACATTCATACATTGAGGACAATGCATGAGATAAGTGTGGGGGTGGGCTTTACTAACATACTAACATAGGTAGAAACTAACAAAAATTTGCTAAAAAAAAAAATTGCTAATAAAAATCTGAAAAAAAAACTTATAAAAAGGACAATATTTTGACTTATCTTTTGAAAGAAATCTAAGTTAGTCTTAAGAATTAGGAAAATCATGATTAGGATTTCTAAAAACTTGGTCAAAATAAATAAATTGTTGAATTTTTAGGTATAGGAGGAGAAATTGAATAAGTAGTTAGTCTTAATTTTTACCTTAATGAAATGTGCATACCTAATGCATATCTAGGATTCTAAGACGAAGACCTTTGTGCCTCGTATATAAAAAGAAAAAGAAAATCACTAATTAAGCTGGATACATGTGCCTCAAGAAGCATAAGTGTTCACGCCTAAAGGTGAGTTCTAAATAAAATAAAGTCCTTAGTTTTGTGACCTAGTTCATTCGAATTTGAGTCCGCGGGGTGTTTTCTCACCTAGTGCCCTAACGCCGACCGGTTTGGGAGCCACCGACTTTAAGTTCGCTACATGGGTGGATTAGAAAGCCTAAGAAAACTGAGAAATATTATACATGTATTAACACATCTAATAGTCAATTAGTTAGGTATGAGGGCCTCAAGAAGCCTTGATGCTTACACGAAAGAAAATTAGATGATGCTATAAAAATAATAAAGAGGCATGAGAGTCCAAGTTAAGGAATTCCTAGTAAAAATTCATAAGGATGCATATGATTTTTGGTAACGAAAAAGACTATATAAACATTCAATTTTTGATCCTTACCTAAAATAAATAACAATTCACTTTATTAAGACTAAGTTTAAGAATGAATAAAAATGATAATCCTAAAACTTATAGACTACTTAGTCTCTTCAAATATAATTCGAATATTTCCTTTTTATGGATTTTATGGGTGCAATCCGCTGAAAACCCTCACGAGACAACACTCGTCCTCTAGGGTAACCTAGAGGTTTAACGGCTTGTTGCATGTGCTAAGTGCAACCGTGATTCCTACGAAAGTGTGTTAGGTTAGATTAATTTTTCTTTTTCTTTGTTTTTACTCGAGGACGAGCAAAAAGATAAGTGTGGGGGTGTGATTGGTAGTGAAAAGTGCATTTTTATCATCATATTTACCATCACATTTTCATATTTATTCATATAATTCTGCACATTTATTAATATTTTGTGATTTATTGTGTGCAGGCCTCGAAATATTAAAAAGAAAGAATTAAAGCCTAAAAGAGCCCAAAAGCCCACATTCAAAGCCCAAGTGCAAAAGTGCAAATACCAAATGTCAAAAGTGCAAATACGTAAGAGCTAAAGTTGCAATTATCAAAGAAGAGGGAAGGATAGACTTCTATCCAACCCTAAACACTTGCAGGATGAGGATAAAAGCCAAAGATAAGAGTGCAAAGATAAGGAAATTCGTGGATAAAGATATTGGGAGATTTGAAATCTAGGTAACTTGATTTCTAAGTTATCTCGAAATCCTAAGATAAAGAGCCCGGATCAACCTTCCAGAAACAAACGCCCAGATGGACGGATCAGGAGAGGCCACGCGCCAAAGCGCGTGGCCAGCCGACACCATAGAGCCGCGGAAACACGGCCCAAGCCGCATTTCCGCGGCAACTTGGTCTTATCTGACTACCAGATTTCGTGGAGGTGTTGTACTGGGACTCTGACTCCTTCTGCACCTATAAATACCCCCTGCAGTGCAACGTACAGAGCGTCCAGCGCAGTACAGGGCCAAAATTAGGGTTTCTTCTAGGTTTACTTCTTTTGTAATTAGGGTTTTCTTTTTTTTCAAGAGAGAGAGGCTTATGTTGAGCGTGACACCGATGTACCTTCCTCTTCTCTGCCATTGTACTAATTAATAAAGGTAATCTTTTCTTTTGTTTATTGTTCTTATGTTTTACTTTTCTTTTTGTTTTCTCGTCTTTTTCTCTTTGATCTATGTTGGTTTATATGAGCATGCAAGTGATTTCTGAAGCACGAGTATAACGAGTCTTAGCGAGAGCCAACGATATTTCATGGAGATGTTCTCCTCCTCAAGGTGCGTATCAATTCATGCTTGCCAAGGCTTGATTATCTAATGCGAACAGGGGACTGAGATCGATCCTATGGTTTATGCGTTCATGCCTCCAAAGCAAGGTAGAAAGTGTTAAGATTTCATGTTATTCTTCAACCAAGGTTAGTATTTCTTTTATATTATTTTCTTTTGTAGATTAAATCACAACTCTTCTCCAAATTCTTTCTTGCCGACTCATTGTAAAATACCACCTTCTTCTTATCTTAACTTAAAAATAAATAATTTTTAGAGTAAAACTTACAAACGCTTCCATCGCTAGTCCCTCCCTGAGGATCACGACCCGCATAGCCTTGCTACAGCGGATTCGAATTGAACACTTGCACACCTTTAATTCTTAATCTAATATTTCATATTTTGTGTGCAGGTGAAAAGTTCAATCAAAACATACATATACCTAGAAGTTTGTTTTTAAAGATGAAAAATGAATTTTAAAGTTTTCTTTGATAAAATGATATTCTTGTTTCATTTGAGCTTCATTGCCTATTTTCATGAAAATGCTAATTACATAACTTTTGAACACTCACTTTTTACTTTGTTTATTCATGACTTTGTTTCATGATAATTTTGAGTTTTATAGACCATGAGTGCTTAAATTTTTGTGTATTTAGTAGTATTCATGAAATACATATGTTTTAATATTTTTGAAGGATCTTTAACTAGTTTTTTAAAAATTAATTTAAACTAGTTATTTATTCTTCAATTTGTTTATGAGATATACACATGACCCTATTATTGTTTCAATTGGTATCATTGGATTTTTTAATTGGTATCAATATTTTGTATATACTCATATTTTGTTTCCTATATATGTATGCATCATTTCAAATAGTATCAATTTCGAATTGGTATTCTCTTTTCATACATATATATGAGTTATTTGTGCTTAAGTTAAAATCAATTTACAGGTTTAAGCACAAAGTTTGTTTATGCAAAGCTTAATTCAAATTTCAATTGGTAATTCATTTTTAAATAAGCTTATGCATTGTGTTTTAAAATTGGTATCAAAATTCATAATTTGTAATGTTTATTTACAATTGATTTGGTTATTTTACAATTGATACCATTAAAAATTGTGTTTTACTTGATATCTTAAATATGAGTTTCTAAGATATCTCAAAATTTGTTTTATTAAGAAAATTTCAAAATTTTGTTTTATTAATAAAAAAATTAAAAACATTTTTGATCTATATTGCCTATATGCGAGGAGAGCTTAACATCTCTTCTACATATAGATTCATGTTGAGTGTATCTTGTATTGAAGAGCTTGACCACTCTTCTTTATGTGGTACACGTGTGTAGGGGGATCTTCACATCTCCTCTTATGCATTACATAATATGTGTTATGTGAATTAGGGCTTGTCATCCCTTTTTTTTCATGAACTGCATAAGTGTAGGAAAGTTAACTTAGCATCTTCTTCTTCATGAATGTATATCGCATAAATCCTTTATTGATTGATTTGATTTTATCCCTTATTGATCTTTTTGTTTATGACAAAAAAAAAGTGGGAGAAAAATTTTGTTTTTACTATGACCCCTTTGTTGATGATTGACAAAAAGGGGGAGAAGTATTTGAGTAGTATTTGTGACATATGCATGTTTTCCTTGCTTTATTATTAAAGGGGGAGTAGTTTTTATGTTTATGCATATATGTTTTGTTTTGCAAATAGGAGAAAAAGAATTTGATTTGGTTTATGCTTGTTAGAATGTTTATCTCCATATACATTTGCATACATGTTTATGTGCTTTCATTGCATATATTTTGTTTATTTGTGATGCATGAATTAAGGGGGAGCTTCGTTGAAGTTTTACTTTAATCCATGCATATATAACTTCATGAGTTTTGTCATCATCAAAAAGGGGGAGATTGGTTGCCCAAAGGCCCATCACTCTAGTTTTGATGATGATCAACTCATGTAGTTATAATACTAATGATCTTGTGTTTAATTAGTGACAGATTCATTATCAAGATCTTAGTAGGTGTGGAACTTCAACAAAGGATTTGGAGCTTGCACGGTTTGATCCAAAGAGCTTTTGGATCGTGTTTGGACCAAGTCAAGAAGATGAGAAGACTTCAAGTGAAGACTTCAAGAAGATGAAGACTTGTGTCTAGGTTTGTTTTTAAAAGATTTTGTTTTTAGTTAAAATGTAAAGGATAGATTAGTTGGTGGATTGCTCAAATACATATACACACACACTCTTGATAGTTTGTTTTTACAAAAGACTTTTTATTTTATAAAATACCATATTGGTTTTGGTATTTCTTATATACATGTTTTAACCAAAATCATGTTTAGATCTTAATGTCAAAACATAGATATTTCATCATGTTTGTGTAGTGGATCATATCCATACACTCTATGCTTCAAATGAGTTTAAATATCTTATTTTTGTATTTATGAAGTTTTGAAAAAACAAGTTTTGGAAAATCAAGTTTGGAAAATACAAGTTTTTATTTTGAGTCATATTTTCCAAGATTACAAAAATAGTTCAAATCTTTTGTAACATGCCTTGATTTTGTGCAAGGATATTTGTTTATCAAAGTATATTGGTAAAACTATTTTATAGATTTTTCTGTATTTTATGGGATTTTATTTGAGCCTAAAAGATAAACTTTTAAATCCCCAAAACAGTGTTTCCAGGCTTCAGCCGGTCGACCGACCGGTCAACCGAGTTCTGAAGCTGGTCGATCGGGCGGTCAACCGACATGCACAGATGTGCACGCCTAGTTCTGGCAGGTGGCCGGTCGACCGACCCGGTCGACCGACCGGAGAGCTCTGCTCTCTGGAAAGGCCCCGGTCGACCGACCGGACGACCGGACAGAGAGACTTGCTCTCTGTATCTGGTCTCGGTCGACCGACGGTCGACCGATGGTTCAACGGTCTGAAATATAACGTTGGCCGGTCGACCGGGCGGTCGACCGCCAGTTCTGTCAGACCCCAACGGCTAGTTTTTCTAACCCTATAAATTTGGGGGTTTGGGCATTATTTTTCTCTAAGATTTTTAGTGGACTTTGAGCCAGTTTTTCCCACTTCATTAAAAGAGTTTTCTCCACTGAATTGAGAGCTAATACTTCCAATCAAAATGGGAGTTTATCAAGAGTGTTTAAAAGAGATTTTCTTGAGTTTTTCTCTACCATCTCTTTCCTTCTTTTCTCACACACCCACTTGAGCTATCCATTGCTATATCTACCTATAGGGTTTTGTTGTGAGAGTGTTTATTGGTGATCAAAGTGTTTAGATCACAAAGAAATCTTTCTTGTACTTTGAGGAGGCGAACAAGTGTGTTCGCGGTTAGAGTTCGGTGTGAACTCTTGTTTAAGGTGCGGCCTCGGCGAGCTTGTGGGGCTTGCGGTGTGTACGGGAATAGGGAGTCCGAGGGATTGTAGGTGTTGCGGCACCAAGGAGTGATCTATTTGGGATCGTGCATAGTGGAAATCCTTCGTGTGTCGAAGGCGGGGATGTAGAGCAAGTGTGCTTGAACCTCGAAACAAATCTCTTGTGTTTGTGATTGCTCTTACTCTCTCTCTCCCCCTTATTGTTTATATCTTGCATTCAATTATTGTGCTTATCTTTTATATGCTTTATATACTTGTGTTCTTAATTGATATACATGCTTGGGATTGTTTGCTAACACTTGTATTCAACCAAGAGAGCCAACGCGGTACCTCAACCCATATCCAGGGGAATCTTGAGGAGTTAGTCCAGAGCCCTTCACGGGGAATTCGGCTATACTCTTGTGTTATACGTGGTGTTTAGTGTAATAAGTTTATTTAGGTCATAATAGTTTTTAATTCCGCATTTAGTGACCATTAGATTAGCCATCACCTATTCATCCCCCCTCTAGGTGATTTTCAGAAGAAGCTCAAAACTCTCATTTATTTGAGAAATTTTAGAGACTAGAAGAAACTCAAGAGTTTTGAAGCCCAATATTCTAATCTTGGGAGCAGAAAATAAGAAATCAAAAGTCAATACACATCCCATACTGTAGGTAAAAGACCCAAGCTTTGGCGCTGCGCGACTGGCCGCAGCATGGCCACGGAAACATGGCCGTGGTTGCGTTTCGCGACCATGCCTTCGACGTACGACTTTGTACAACTCCCCTGGTGCCCTCTTTTGCCTATAAATGCCCAGTGTTTTATAGATTGCCAGGGGAGAGTTTTTTAGGGGTAGTTTCTCCCAATTGTGTAGTCTAGTTTAGTTTTCTTCTTTTTTTGTTTTTTATTTCCTTTGTAGATCATATAATAGGGAAGCGAGAGATGCATAAGATGAAGGTTAGGGTTCTTGTAATGGAAGGTGACATTCTATGAAAGGTTCTCTCCTTATCTCTATTGATTTTCTTCTCTTTAACTCTTTATATGCTTAGCTTTTTCTCTTATGCCAACTAACCACTAACTTGCAAACTCCTTACTTAATAATCCACATGAATGTAATAGCCTCTACTTGACCTTACTCTTGCAAGAGCCATTGATGACTCATAATGATGGATTCTAACACTTCAACATCTAACTCTCTAACAAGTTATCATTACTTTATTCCATACTTACTTAAGTTAGCTTTGATGGTTTAAGTGTAGCTTGCTCTTGTTTATTGAGTTTGAATGTGAAATCGATCTTATGGGTCATACTTTGTAATGCTCTTGAACCAAGGACCAGTGATGGCCAAAAATACATGTGAGGCAACTATCTCTAAGAGGTTAGCATATGGTGGAGCAATTAGTAGTTAGCAGCCATGGGTTTTCTTTCATTTTTATTTTGTTTTAAAAATAAATACAAAAATTACAAATACATTCTCTTCAATATTTTTATCTTTATTTCCACCGTACACTTCTCTTTTCATTCTTTGTTTTCTTTTCTTTTGATTCTTTAAAACATAATAGAAACTTTAACACATACATAAACAAACTGTGAAAGCTTCTATAGCCTCCCGTCCTTGTGAATTCGACCTGTTTTAGCCTCTATGCTATAACGAAAGTATCGAGAAAACCAAAGCACAGACTTTAATTACTAATTTCAAAAAACACTTTTTATGCGTGGTTTTACCCCGATCAGCTGGCGATCGTTGGTGTGTTGGGGAATCATGTCCCCTATGGTAGCAATGGATTTGCCCTTGGATGGGGCATCGTTCCGGGTGGTTTATTTGCTCGACGTCATCGGCACTAGCGGTGAGGCTATTTGAGAAAGAATCTAGAGAGGGGATGGATTGTTAGGAAAGAGATCTTGAGGGTGGACTCAACTCTCAATGAAAGCACTAATATATGGTGGGTATTTCCCTACGTGGTCAATCAGTTGGTCAATCACTCACCATAACAAAATATCAAATTGGGGAAATAGTGCATAGAGAAAACACTACGCAAACTCCAAAATTTTATATAGAAATCCAAAATGAGAAAAACCATGGGAGCAAGGAGAAGATCCACTGTATCAGTATGACTATAGAATCCTTGTATGAAGGATGGATGGAGTGTTTACAGGTGTATCAATGGTTATGGGTTTTTTTTGTCTTCCCTTCTAGTTAGAGGAAAAGGAGTATATATACTGAACTGTGCTGAGTTGGCGGTGAAATCACCGAGGGGGGGTGAATAGGTGATGGCTAATCTAATGGTCACTAAATGCAGAATTAAAAACTATTATGACCAAATAAAACTTATTACACTAAACACCAAGTTTCACACAAGAGTGAAGCCGAATTCCCCGTGAAGGGCTCTGGACTAACTCCTCAAGATTCCTCTAAATAAGAGTTGAGGTGCCGCGTTGGCTCTCTTGGTTGAAAACTAGTGTTAGCAAACAATCCCACGCATATACAATATGAGCACAATAGTATATAAAGCATATAATGATAAACACAATAAGAGCATACAAGATATAAATAAGGAGATAGAGAGAGAGTGAGCAATCGCAAACACAAGGTATTTGTTTCAAGGTTCAAGCACACTTGCTCTACATCCCCGCCTTCGACACACGAAGGATTTCCACTAAAATCAATCCCACCAGATCACTTGGTGCCGCAACACCTATAAGCTCTCAGACTCTCTAGCCCGTACACACCGCAAGCCCTACAAGCTCGCCAAGGCCGCACCTCAAACAAAGAGTTCACACACGAACTCGAAACAACCGCGAACACACTTGTCCGCCTCCTCAAGGAACAAGAAAAGTATTTGGTGATCACAACACTTTGATCACCTAAAAACAATCTCACTACAACACTCCTATAGGATGAATATGTCTATGGATTGCTCAAGTGTTTGTGAGAAAAATAAGGATGAGAGTGGTGGAGGAAAACTCAAGAAAATCTCTTTTAAACACTCTTGATAAAACTCCCCTTTTGATTGGAAGTATTAGCTCTCAATTTAGTGGAGAAAACTCTTTTAATGAAGTAGGAAAAACTAGCTCAAAACCCACTAAAAAATCTTGGAGAAAACAGCACTCAAACCCCCAAATTTATAGGGCTAGAAAAACTAGTCGTTGGAGTCCAAGTGGCCTGTCGGTCGACAGTCCGATCGACCAGCCAACGGTCATTTTTCTGATCGTTGAGCCAGCGGTCGACCGGCCGGTCGACCGTGGCCAGGATACAGAGAGCACTGCTCTCTGTCCGGTCGACCGGTCGGTCGACCGGGGCCTTTCCAGAGAGCAGAGCTCTCTGGACGGTCGACCGGGTCGGTCGACCGGCCCTCCTGCCAGAACTGACGTGCACGTCTGTGCACGTCGGTCGACCGCCCGGTCGACCGCCTTCAAGCCCGGTCGACCGGGTCGGTCGACCGGCAGAAGCCAGTACAGAATTTCTGGGACAAAAATCTTGGTCTTTTTGGTTGATATAAAATCACAGAAAATCTACAAAAATAGTTTTACCAATATACTTTGATAAACAAACATGCTTTCACAAAATCAAGACATGTTACAAATGATTTGGACTATTTTTGTAAGTTAGAAAAATTAACTTAACACAAAAACTGTATTTTTCCAAAAATGATTTTTTCAAAACTTTTTTCCAAAACTTTACAACTACAAAAACAAGATATTTTAAACTCATTTGAAGCATAGAGTGTATGGATATGATCTACTACACAAACATGGTGAAATATCTATATTTTTGACATTAATCACTAAATATGGTTTTGGTTAAAACAATATAAACTTGAATACCAAAAATCAAACCGGTATTTTGTCAAAATGAAAAGTCTTTTCTAAACTGAAAATTCTTTTATGAAAAATAAAACTAAATCAAGAGTGTGTGTGTATATGATACTTGAGCAATCCACCAACTATTCTATCCTTTACATTTTAACTAAAAAACAAATCTTATATCTATACACAAGTCTTCATCTTCTTGAAGTCTTCTCATCTTCTTGACTTGGTCCAACACGATCTAATGGCTCTTTGGATCAAAACGTGCTAGCTCCAAAACTTGACTTTAAATCCTTTGTTGAAGCTACACACCTACTAAGATCTTGATCATGAATCTGTTATTAATTAAACACAAGATCATTAGTACTATAACTACATGAGTTGATCATCATCAAAACTAGAGTGATGGGCCTTTGGGCCGATAATCTCCCCCTTTTTGATGATGACAAAACTCATGAAGTTATATATGCATGGATTAAAGTAAAGCTTCAAGAAGCTCCCCCTTAACTCATGCATAACAAATAAACAAATAGATATGTAATGAAAGCTCCTAAACATGTATGCAAATATATGGAGATAAACATGCTAACAAGCATAAAACACATCAAATTCTTTTTCTCCTATTTGCAAAACAAAAACATATATGCGTAAACATAAATACTACTCCCCCTTTAATAATAAAGTAAGGAAAACATGCATATATATCAAACACATCTCAAATACTTCTCTCCCTTTTTGTCAATCATCAACAAAGGGTCAGAGTAAAAATCAAAATCAACAAATTCTTCTCCCCTTTTTTGTTCGAAACAAAGAACCAATGAAGAGGTAAACTCAAATCAATCAATAAAGGTTATATGCGATATACATTCATGAAGAGGAAGACGCTAAGTTAACTTCCCTACATAGATACATTACATGAAAGAGGGATGACAAGCCCTAATTCACATAACGTAAAATATGCAATTCAAAGTTGTCAAGCTCCTTAATATAAAATACACTCATCATGAATCTATATATAGAAGAGATGTTAAGCTCCCCTTGCATATAGGCAATACAAATCAAAAACATTTTTCTCATTCAAAATTTTTAATTTTTCTGAATAAAACACATTTTGAGTTTTGATATCAATTTTGAAAATAATGATCAAACATATTGATACCAATTTGAAAACATAATGCTTAAGCTTATTAAAGAAATGTCAAATAAAATTTGAATTAAGCTTAGCATAAACAAATCATATATATGTATGAAAAGAGAATATCAATGGAAATTGATACTCTTTGAATTTGAAAGCATACATATATATAAACAAAATATGAGTATATACAAAAATGTCAATATTGATACCAATTGAAAAAAATTAGTTAAAGATTCAAATGATTCAATGATACCAATTTGAAACAATAATAAGTGCAAGTGTATATCTCATAATATAGAAGAATAAATAACTAGTTTAAATTAATTTTTGAAAAACTAGTTAAAGATCATTCAAAACATGAAACCAAAACATATGTTTTTCATGAATCATACCAAATACACAAGAGATGACACTCAAAGACTATAAAGCTCAAAAATATGTTCATGAAACAAGGTCATGACAAAACAAATAAAGTGTGAGTGTACAAAAATCATGTAAATAAGTATTTTCATGAAAATAGTCAATGAAGCTCAAATCAAACATGAATATCATTTTATCAAACAAATTATGAAAATTCATTTTTCATTAAAACACATAAACTTCATGGTATATGTATGATTTATCCAATTCTAACAATATACATACCTATCCCAAAATAAAAGAGTCTATTAATGGTATTTGCATGAAGGCAAGAGACTCACGGGTATACATGTATATTTATTAGGTTTGAATAAAAATTACATATACATGAAGTAAAATATGAAAATAGGCAAAACAAGTATAAATGAGAGAATCATCAAAACTAGCTTATACATGTGCATAAAGTGAGTACAAATGAACAATGGAGTGCAAACATATATGAATCAATTTGTTGCTCACTATTTGTACATATATAGATACAAGTTTTGATAAAACCACATTTAAACTAGTATTTACCACATGAAGCACAAAACAATTAAAACATGAACATGCTAAAAATAAATTTCATATATGAACAAGCATGTAAATAAACAAAATAGGAGTTCAGAGATAGTTACCAACTCCAAAACTCCAAAACATGGTGGTTGTCTCACCAAAACTTCCTTGATAGTGATGCATCAAATGTGTGTCCATCAAGTCCATGTGCATCTACCATCAAGGCACCATCCCTCTCACGTCGTGTGAGAGCCCTCACCTACATCAAAAATCAAAGGTGGATATTTTGGTACCCATTTTCTTTGGGTCCTTTGGGGTTAGTCTTGTAAGGCACCCAAACATTTTTGTTAGCAAAATTTAAATGATGCAACTTGTCAAAACAAAACTTTGCTAAATGGCCTTTGCGGCCACAATGTGTACACTTGTACACCTTAGGATGCTTATGTGTGTGAGTGTGATCATGACATGTAACATAAGCATATGCATGATGATGATGTGCATAATATGTGGAGCTTGTTTCTTTGAAAATAAGGACTCCAATTTCTTATGATTAAATGCACATATGCTCAAAGTAGAGCCTAAACTATCAATTTTATTTTTCAAAAATTTAACTTCATTTTGATCATAGTGGTGGTGGCATGTAAAGCATGATCAATAGTCTTTTTCCTTTAGAAACAATTTCTTTTTTCATTTTCAAAAATTTTTCTTTTTAAAGAAGTATTTTCATTTAAAACAATTTCCTTTTGTTTTTCCACAAAACAATTTTATTTTTTCAAAGAAGTGTTTCCTTCACACAAATCATTCAATTTGGACATCAAGGAAACATTTTCATTGTTCAAAATTTCATTTTCTTTTTCAAAACATGCAATATTATTTTAAAAGAATCATTTTCATTTTGCATGCAATCAAATTTCTTTTTCAGATTTTTATTATCTTTTCTAATCATGTCATATTTTTCTAATAGTTGTTGACAAAAACATGCAAGCTCATCATATGACATGTCATTATTTTCATCTACCTCGGATTCGGTAGTTACCTCAAGGGGGTTATCCCCTTGGACCATGTAGCACACGTTGGAGGTGTCGCTTCCAGCGTCCGAATCGCTCCCCGCATAATATAGATCCTTTTCGCCAAGGGAGGTGATGATGTTCCAAACTACAAAAGCCGAATCAATGTTAGATACCCTAGATAAATATTCATCATTAAGGGTACTTTTTAAAGCATTTAGGGCTTTTGCATTAGCCTCAATATTTTTGCCATTTAAACAATAAGAATCTTTAGTGGTGGTAAAATAAACATGTATGCCTAGGGCTTTGAGGTACAAGGACATCTTAACTTTCCAAATTTGAATGTTAAGAATGTCAAACATGGGTTATGACATGAAGTCCATGGTGTGTGCAAAAATATTGTGATTAGCCTAAAATGAGGATCTTTAACTCTAGGTTGTTAGACCCAAATTTATAGCACTTGGCTCTGATACCAATTGAAATCACCTAGAGGGGGTGAATAGGTGATGGCTAATCTAATGGTCACTAAATGCGGAATTAAAAACTATTATGACCAAATAAAACTTATTACACTAAACATCAAGTTTAACACAAAAGTGTAGCCGAATTCCCCGTAAAGAGTTGAGGTGCCGCGTTGGCTCCTTGGTTGAAAACTAATGTTAGCAAACAATCTCACGCATATACAATATAAGCACAATAGTATATCAAGCATATAATGATAAACACAATAAGACCATGCAAGATATAAATAAGGAGATAGAGAGTGAGTGAGCAATTGCAAACACAAGGGATTTGTTTCGAGGTTCGAGCACACTTGCTCTACATCCCCGCCTTCGACACACGAAGGATTTCCACTAAAATCGATCCCACTAAATCACTTGGTGCCGCAACACCTACAAGCTCTCAGACTCTCTAGCCCGTACACACCACAAGCCCTACAAGCTCGCCGAGGCCGCACCTCAAACAAAGAGTTCACACACGAACTCAAAACAACCGCGAACACACTTGTCCACCTCCTCAAGGAACAAGAAAAGTCTTTGGTGATCATAACACTTTGATCATCTAAAAACAATCTCACTACAATACTCCTATAGGATGAATATGTATATGGATTGCTAAAGTGTTTGTGAGAAAAACAAGAATGAGAGTGGTGGAGGAAAACTCAAGAAAATCTCTTTTAAACACTCTTGATAAAACTCCCCTTTTGATTGGAAGTATTAGCTCTCAATTTAGTGGAGAAAACTCTTTTAATGAAGTAGGAAAAACTAGCTCAAAGCCCACTAAAAAATCTCGGAGAAAACAGCACCCAAACCCCCAATTTATAGGGGTAGAAAAACTAGCCGTTGGAGTCCAGGTGGCCTGTCGGTCGACAGTCCGGTCGATCGGCCAACGGTCATTTTTCTGACCGTTGATCCAGCAGTCGACCAGCCAGTTGACCGTGGCCAGGATACAGAGAGCACTGCTCTCTGTCCGGTTGACCGGTCGGTCGACCGGGTCGGTCGACCGGTCCTCCTGCCAGAACTGGCGTGCACGTCTGTGCACGGCATTCGACCGCTCGGTCGGTCGACCGCCTTCAAGCCCGGTCAACTAGGTCGGTCGGTCGGCAGAAGCTAGATAGAATTTCTGGGACAAAAATCTTGGTCTTTTTGGTTGAAATAAAATCCCATAAAATCACAAAAAATCTACAAAAATAGTTTTACCAATATACTTTGATAAACAAACATGCTTGCACAAAATCAAGACATGTTACAAATGATTTGAAATATTTTTGTAAGTTGGAAAAATTAACTTAACACAAAAACTGTATTTTTCCAAAAATGATTTTTCAAAACTTGTTTTCCAAAACTTCACAAATACAAAAATAAGATATTTTAAACTCATTTGAAGCATAGAGTGTATGGATATGATCCACTACACAAACATGATGAAATATCTATGTTTTTGACATTAAGCACTAAATATGATTTTGGTTAAAACAACATAAACTTGAATACCAAAAATCAAACCGGTTTGTCAAAATGAAAAGTCTTTTCTAAACTGAAATTCTTTTATGAAAAAAAAAACTAAATCAAGAGAGTGTGTGTATATGATACTTGAGCAATCCACCAACTATTCTATCCTTTACATTTTAACTAAAAACAAAATCTTATACCTAGACACAAGTCTTCATCTTCTTGAAGTCTTCTCATCTTCTTGACTTGGTTCAAACACGATCCAATGGCTCTTTGGATCAAACCATGCTAGCTCCAAAACTTGACTTTAAATCCTTTGTTGAAGCTACACACCTACTAAGATCTTGATCATAAATCTGTTACTAATTAAACACAAGATTATTAGTACTATAACTATATGAGTTGATCATCATCAAAACTAGAGTGATGGGCCTTTGGGCCAACAGGCGGGTGATTGTAACTGCACGATCAAAACATGTAGGATACAGTTGTAACGACTGCGATAGACTTTGGACCGGTTTAGATCGCATGCTGAGGAGTTTGCTACTATCTATAACTGCCTGCACTGAAGGAGGCACTAGACGTTATAAAGGTGGGGCGGAAAATGTTGCATAACTGTCGGCAGTGATCAAGAAAGATCTGTTGTTGGAACTTTAAGTCGGAGTAGGAGATTTTGAATTTCAGAGGGCTCCGGAGAGACGAGGCTCCTTGAAGAGCGAAATGAGGTCCCAGGAAGGAATTCCTGTAAGTTGGAAGGTCACTCCGGGAAGGCTGGATACAGCGGAGGCCTTTGCGGTGAACTTTGTAGTCTGCAGATGTCTTTTCGGAAGCCCATATCTTAATGAGGATTATTTTTTACCACTACATTAACAATATCAATAATATTTTCTTTTTACAAAGAAGAATTTGTTGTCAAAATCGAAATCTCTTTACCACTATTATACTGCATAAAACTTTTTTTAAGGGTATCTATTGCATAAAACTTATAGTTATAAAATTAGACTACACCATACTCAAAGTGCAAAGACAACCTAACTACACAAAAGCAAAAGTCAATAATATAACAAGTTTAATAGCAAGAATCAAATATGAGGCGGAAGGACAACAACATCCGGCCTCATATTTTTGCTCAATTTACTTAGTTACTTAAGTGGAAAAGGACACATACATATATTGATATTAAATAATATCAAAAAGGAAACACACATATGTTATAACATATATAACATAACTCATTTACTTGTTCAAGGGACAAGTTTTATTTAAAAATTTGAGATCCAATAAATCCGAACTTAAATTCATAAAATCTGACAGTTAAAATTTCAGCTTCAATAATTCCTTCGATTCGGGAGTGTCAGTAATGACTTCCAGCAAACGATAAAGTATAACTTTTCACTTTATTATATTATGTTATGTATGATTTTGTTATTTAAATTAAATAAGCTGCTTTCTATTCTTCGCCTATTTTTTCAAGTACTCCCAGTGAGACTAAGTGTCCACGCTAGAATTTTCATGAGTCTGATGCTAGCTTAATTGTCTCTCATTCTTTTGTTAACCAGATTCAAAAAAAAAAGATAATCAGATCGAGCCACATCTAGACAGACCGTGCGTGGTCAGATTTGAAAAGAGAGGAATCAGTAAGGATGTAGAATCGAACTGTCAAGGGGCCAAGTTTGAAAAATTATAATAATATTTAGAATCTTTAATTCCCATGTCACGAGAAATAATTCATTACAATAAAACTTAAGTGGATATCAATATAAACACTAGTTCCTCTGACTTCCTCATGGTATTGAATTTCTTTAGGTACACATGTTATTTACTTATCGCTTGATGTATGATAATTTGGATGGAAGATATGAATGATGAAGCAGTGATAGACAAGGGAAAAGGAAAACATTAATCACAAGTAGAGAAATAATCGATGTGGTATTTTTTGTTTACATAGTCAAAATGTGAATTATTTTAACAAATCAATTAGCTGGTCAGGTGAGACAGAGAGAGGAGAGGACATGAGTGGGGGTGAGCGTGGGTAAATACTTCTTTTCTTCGTTTCAGATTCTCTTTATTTTCTTTCAATTTTTCTCTTTTATTTTTGAGTGTTGCATGTCTATATTAATATTAGGGTGAAAGCAAACATATAATATAATTAGAATTTTTATTATTGCATCATGCACAACAAAACAACCACAATTAGCCCATGATCTCTTTGTGCATCTCCAACTCAATTGATTTACTTGAAAGTTTCCCGGGGTTGATTGATCATTCTGAGTCACAAATCATATTTATTTTCACAAGAAACGAATATTGAATCTTTGAATTCCTGGATTCTAATAAATATTTGCTGTGAAACATAAAATAAAAAAAAAAAATTTGAGACAACATTGAGTGAATTAATGCTTCATATCAAGAGAACAATAGCAATGCTTGAAAAAGTTTAACACCCAAATTAAATTACAAAATGAAGTCCCTATCTATGTAAACATTCACTGAATCATCTTCTCTGACGTTAGCATCAATGTTCCATCGTTGTCTGGTAGAAGAGATGTATGTAGAATCTGACCCCTAAGCCGTTGCGTTGTTGTATAGTCTGATGGAAGAAATCAGAGAGATGATCTCGCAAGCTCACATAGGAAACAGGATCGTCAATGCTCCCCCTGCAGATAGGAGATAGCATGCGAGCAACCTTCTGAAGACGATGAAGTTCTTCGAGTAAACTGTCCTGGTGAAAACTGAAGGAGATGCATGCCGGAGGGCCGTCAGGCGTCGCCCTTGCAATGAAATTGAAGTAAGCAATGCCCTGTACCGCCATTGGCTATGCTCGCATGTTGACTCTCATGTTGAGAATGCCCTGTACAGATAGGAATCGCTCCATGGCTCCACGGACAAGGAAGAGAAGAGAGGAGAAGAGAGGAAGCAAGCTCAGGTTGAACAATTAGAACACGTCAATGCTCCTTTTTATAGCCCGTTCCTGTTTCCGATTGCAACAAGGATTAGGAATAAAATTTCCAATCTGGAGTAAAAAGCTCTCCAGGTAATCAGAGGCTGAAAAAGTTTCCAAAATCAGAGTCCGAAATCTAATAGGACTTGATTGACAGCGGAAAGCCTTAATTTACAACTTGTTTAAAGCAAGCTATTGCACACTCTAGTTTCTAAACTCAGAAGACATTGTTGGATTCAGTTGAGACTCGAAACAGACATGCGTGCTACATATCGAACTATTGAAGAATTCGAAAGGACAAAAAGAAAAACGAGTTGAGGTGTAGTTTAAACCAAGCTTGTAGGACTTATTCAAGGCAAGAGCTTAACGAAACCTGCAGAATTGAGTGGGAACCTGATATTTTCATCCAACATTTATAAGAGCATGTCCATAAATTAGATAAACAACTCTTGTTAGCGTGTACATTTTATGGAGCCAAATGAGGAAAGTAAGAGCACCCAAATACTTGAAAAGAAAATGCAGGAGTTGATGTGTGTAGCAATTCTATTTCAACTAGGGGTTGACTGCAAAGACACTAGCTCATGTAACCAAAGTTGAATATCAGAAGGTCGCAAAGATCAACGCATCAAATAAGGGAACCAGCACAGCAGACTGTTAGCTAATAAAAAGGAGCAAGTAAAACATATACAGTTGCTACAAATCTATCAGAGTAATCATGTCATGAATCAAGAGGCAGCTCTCGCTTTTACCTTGATATGGAAAATTTTCAAATCTTACACCACAAAAGTTAGCAATAAATCCAGTGGCGAGATGATTCTCCCGTTAACAATGAACACTCGCCGTTTTTCAAAGTGCTAAAACAAAATGGAGATGAGATGAAGTAACAAAATTTAAACAAGACATTATTATGTTTCTGGTGTCAAAGGAACAAAACAATGAGGCCACACCAACAGCAGCTTTCACCACCCCTCCCATCTTGACCTAAGAGAAGATAAAAATAAAGGGCAAACAGATCAATAAATAACTAAAGATGAACTGCCACTGAAATTTATCATGATACTAAAAATGCTAATTAACTATATCAAAGAAATCTCAAATAAGCAACCCACCAATTTCCATAACTATGCAACTGAAGCCTACAGAGGAATTCTCCACACAGAAATTAACTGATGCTCAAGTATAATTATGAAGTTAAGGGTGCGCACGGTGTTGCTTTTGCTTGTAGAAAAATTCTTTTAGGGCTTGTACAAAAGTATTTCTCCAAAAGAAAAGACAGAAGAAGAAGAAAACATATATGGCTTGCTAAAGGGGTTTAGCTTTTAAAACTTCAAGTACTTGCCAAGATAAATCAGTATTTAAAATAGATTTGCAAGAAAGAGTTTGGATAAGCACTTATTTACTATTTTACTTTAGAAGATGCATTTTTCGAAGGCAATTTCATCCTAAGGTTAAATGAAACTTTCAGACACTTCATGCCATAACCAATCCACACAAAAGTGAGGAAAGAACAAAAGAAGAGAAAAGAAAGCAAGAATGTGAATAACCAGACCAACCAATCACCTGATACCTCTTTTTCCTTGAAACAACCAATGGATTCAAACAATCCCATTGGCCTAGAATTTTATGGATAGTAACCAAACAAACTAACTCAAAACTAGATAGTCAATCAGATGCTTTTCGGAAAGGTACATGATTGGTTCAATAGTGTGACTCAGTGATTCTCCCAAGCTGGCAGTCTGAACTTGAAGGCACAATTTAAGATAACAATAATAACAAGGCACAATTTAAGCATGTGATATTGGGCAAAGACGGTTCAGAAGAGGGGCAAAAAAAATCATCAAGAGATTTGATAGGAAATTTGTTCCATTTACACAACCATGAACTTAGAAAGGAGTCGACCATTTGCCCCAAAGACTGCTTGTGTATTCAGACACTGAGCTAAATGGAGGCTGCATACATATAAACTCACAATTCCAACTCAATATGTATGCAAACACACATGTAAATGTGAAGTACAGGCAGCTGTATGCATGTGTTTGGTGAATAGCCCACTAAATGGTAGCATCTTCACAGTTAGATGGCATGTAATGAGTGTCAAAAAACTTCAGAATATGTCGAAGTACCAAAAAAATTACTTAACTTGCGAATTGAAATCCTTGGTGAAACTGCCTATATGAAATCTCCAGGAATATGCAGTCATCAATTTATTAAAATCCTATATCTACTGGGTGCATTACATTGTACTCATTGAATGACATATGCCATTTAAGTTCGAGACAACATAATCTATAACCTTTCATAAACAAATTTCAAGCGGCAAACAAGATCTGTCATCTACTACTTTCCAGAGAAGTCTCAAAGGAACCTCCACTATGGGCGTGTTTGTTTTGCCGCAAAACGCCGCAAAACGCAAGTCGTAAAACTTCTTTTCCATTTTCCGTTGTTTGTTTCGCTGAAAAACATGTTGCAAAATGCAACTCTTCTTTTCCCACTTGCAGTTGCTACAGTTAAATTTGTGGTCATGTAAATCTCACTTTTACAGTTATTTTTTCCCACTTGCAGTTGTTACAGTTAATTTTGTGGTCATATAACTCACACTTGTAGTACACTTACAGTTCAAAACAGTTACTTGATATTCAATATATAATTTCATATTATTAAATATTTAATGTTTTAAATAGTGTTCAATTTCTTATTTAATTATTTAATTATTTTATATTTTTAATTATTTATTGTTTTTAATATTGTTTTAATATTTAATATTTTACTATTTTAATTTAATATTTTTATTTAATATTTTATTTAATACTTTATTATTTTATTAATACTTATTCCATTTTTTATTATTTTATTTAGAGTTAATATTTTATTAATATAACAATATTATACTTTAATATAAAATTACTATATATTTAATTATTTATTTTTTAATATAAAAATTACTTTATTAATATCATATATATTTTATTATTATATTAATATTTTATTATGTTAATATTGTAATAATAATTCAGTATAATAATACTGTAATAATAATTTATTATTAAATTATAATTATATTTTACTTTGTTAATTTTATATTTCTATAATATTACAATAATATTATAATAAAATTATATTATAATAATTTTCAAGTATTTTTAATATTATAATATTATAAGTATATTTTATTATTTTTGTAAGATTTTATAATATTTATATTTTATTAGTATTCTTAAAATTTTATTAATGTTCTTTAGATTTCTTAAAATTTTATATTATTTATTTAGTTAATATTTTAGTAATATTTTACTATTTATACTAATATTTTATTAATATTATTGTTATAAATAAAATATTAAGATTATTAATTTTTTATCTCAAATTTATTAATACAATTTAATTTGCAATAATAGATTTAATTTAATAGTATTTATAATATTTAAATCACTGCTACAGTTAATTTTGTGGTCAACTTTTCCACTTACACTTTTACATTACCAACCAAACACCGTAAAACACAATATACTTTACCATTTACACTTTCACTTTATCAACCAAACACCGTAAACACAATATACTTTTTCATTTACACTTCACTTTATCAACCAAACACCGTAAAACACAATGTATTTTCTCTGCTACAGTTCACTTTTTCCATTCTCATTTTACGACTTACGACTTGCGACGTTTTGCAATGAAACAAACAGGCCCTATGACATCACTTGGCAAATGAGGATAATTGGCTTATGAAAATGTGGACAGAAGACAAATGTGGACATTGAAGTTTTCTCTAAATCTGCTTTAATAAAACCATTTCTTTAAGGACATAAAATATTGGGTTCGATTGTTATCAAATAAAGACAGCTAAGCTAAGTGCATAGAACAACAGGCAACTATACAAAACTAAAAATATCCTACATGTCAAGTATCAAAAGGAATCGAGCACCATAGGATTACTCTAGAAGATTGGGAATGATGAATAGGACTGTGTATACCTGTCCATGCTTCTGCTGCCAAGAAAGCCTGTTTCCCTTCCTCCTTGAAAGCCTCTCCTGTCATCCACGGGCTTACCCCATGAATCTCCAGCACCACCACGAGATCGAATTCTATCCATAAAGTCCGTACTCTTTGAGTCCTCAAAAATACCAGACTGAGAAGGTGGCATATCTGAAGAAAATGCAATCCTGCTGGCACCAGGACCAGTAGCTTTCTGACCAAACCGAACCTTATCATCCAAGTCACGTATAAGCTTCTCAAGTTCTTTTTCTCTTCGAGAAATTTGCTCATGGAGACTAGTTTGTTGTTCAGCAGATATCTGCTCAGAATCTCCATTTACAGTCCCTCATTTTCCTCAGTAAATGCCTTCTTCAGCTGATTTATTTCCTCTTTCAGCAGCTTTTCTTCTTCCGTCTCTGGTCTGAGAATTAACGATACCAAAACACAAGAGAAACCTGTCAAAACAAAAAAATAATCCTAAAGAGAAAAACATAATCTTCCAATATACAGAACATGAAAAGTGAAAAAAAGCAGGTAAATGTCATGCACTTTCTACCAAACTAGTAATTCCAAAACCTCTCTCTCAAACTAAAACCAATAGCATGAGAACATATGTACTATTTGTGCACCTTAGTTAACATTTCAAACCATCAACAATTTCTTAGTCATTATACACCTGATGTATGGCCGAAAAGAAGAAAATTGCTTTAATGTCCCTTGTGAACATGAAAGCATTAATGCATCAAACACAGTATATAGATTTCTATGCTTATAAGGAGTCACAATAGACCAGTTCTGTTTACAAAGTTGGCCTAGTATTTCTCGCCTCGTATTTCTAACTTGATACAAATTGCAGGGCAACCTTATCGAAGAGCTTTACCAATCCTTCATTTCACTTGTTTCCAATAAAGTAACCATTGTACACCCAGAGCCAGCTTTGCCAATCCTATAACATTTGAGCGACACATGTCAAAGCAGGTTACTTTTTAATACCCCCCGTGCCAGCTGCGCTTTATAATATGATAATATTTCACAAAATTAACAACATCCAGTAGTAAGAGGCTGCATCATACTATTTGCAAAAAACACCAGTGTACTCCTAGGAGTACCTTCTTTATAAGACCACATATAGTACCTGACTACAGCTTAGTCTAACATTAAAAATGAACAATAAGTAGGGTGCTTAGCATAGAAATATTACAGCAGCAATATTGTCTGATGCATTACAATGTGTTACATTGATAACTCTTATGAATTTGTACATCAAGTGACTTCAAGCCAATAACAACCTCTGACATGCTACCATGCTCATTTAGACATGTTTTAAAGATCGTGTGACTTAGTGAAAGCACTGATTCAGTCTGAAACGGGCACCACGAGTTCAGTCATATTAAACCCTTAATAGGCAGCATGAAACTTTGGCAACCAATGCTTGAAGATGAGGCATTCTCCTGTCACATCCATTAGTGATCATGGAAAAATTTTCACACCGTGGAATTTCGTAAAAATTTTAGAAAGCACCATGCCACCATGGCAGCTCTCAAAAGAGTACATCCAATTTTTATTGGCCAGTCAAGATGGGAGTCAAAAGCAAAACTTCGAGATCAGGCACATACCACACCTAATCACTGTTTTGTTTCATAACAGCTCCACCCCATCAGATGGCTTCAGAGAAAGCTCATCAGGAACTTTTTTGATGTCTTTATACAACCTTTTAGGTCGTATTGCATGGTTGTGTTACAATAGCAACACACTACATATAGGCTGGTAAGTGGAGATTATGGCCACTATATAGTGTTGGAACATGTTTCGATGAAGACGTTTGTGAAGAATATTTCATTCGGAACTCTAACACATGAAGAATCAAGAGTTCTACATGATCAAGATGTGCCAAAGAGAGTTGATATGTTGTGGTTTGTAATTATGAAGTAGCATGTAAAAAGCCTTGACACACACATTCATATCAATGTCCATTAGTCGACTTATACCTATTCCAAGTCGACGAACAGCTTGTATAGTCGACTAACCCGAAAGCCCAAGTCGACTAAGTCCTGTGTCAAAACAAACCCAACTCTCTGTTTCTGCATTAGTCGACTGACAGTGTTTACTAGTCGACTAATAGCATTTGTAGTCGACTAATCCCTTGCCCCTAGTCGACTAATAGCTGGTCCAGTCGACTTACAGTTAGTTGCAGTCGACTTGAATCAGTTATCCAGAAAACTGTCTATCCAATGTCTACCTACCTAGTCGACTAACAGCTAAACCAAGTCGACTAATAGAAGGAATTTTGCCTAGTATAGTCGACTAACTACATGGGCAAGTTGACTATACGCAGTTTCTGACTGTTGGACAGTTTTCATTATCTGGTCTTTTGAGCAACGAATTCCAACGTTTCTTTTGTTTGAATTGTTCCTATAACTACCCTAACTAACCCTAGTCTTCAGCTATATAAGGGGTAGTTAATCCAAAGGCCAAACAATAATCATTTTTCTCAGTTTTCCAAAGCCAAAAAATCTGCAAACCTGAAAACTGATTTTCCAACTTCAGTTCTTCACAAAAGTCAATTTCCATTGTGAAGTCCTGTGAAGTTTCTGTTTCCTATACTAGACCTTGTCCACATACACATTCAGTACCAAGGCTTATAGGAAAAGTATTGTAATTCTCAAAGCAAAGCATTGTACACGGGTGACTTCTTGGTGTAGAGGCAGTTGTACAAGGTGAAAGGTGTTCTCTTGGTGGAAGAGAAGGTGTACACATTTGGCAAAGGGGATTTATCAAGTGGTGTGCATGTTGTGATTTTGGGTGTACAAAATCAGGTTAAAGGAAAATCTCAAGCGGTTGGCTTGGGGACTGGATGTAGGTCACAAGGACCGAACCAGGATAAATCTCTTTGTTTGTGTTTGTCAATTTCTGAGATTTGATTTCCTTTATTTGCAAGTTTATATTTAATTGATTAACTATAATCCTTCTTGTTTAGTTTTGTGTTGACTTGTGTTTGTTTAGATCTATAGTTGCCAACAGAGATAGTTCCGCATTTGTCATTATCTCGGGGACCAACAATTGGTATCAGAGCCGGCCCAACAATTGGTATCAGAGCCCTGCATACCCTGAACCGGCGTACAAGCTCTGAACCAACATTTGGTATCAGAGCGGGTACAAATCAACAATAAAGATGGCAACGGAGTTCTCATCATCCCAATTCAAAGAAGGACATTCTACACAACGTCCACCGCTATTTGACGGATCCAACTACAACTACTGGAAATGTAGAATGAAGATCTACTTGCAATCGCTCAACTACGACCTTTGGAACATCGTAGAAGCATCGTACACCAAGCCCACAACCCACTACAACGCTTGGAGTGAAGATCAAAAGAAGAACGCGAACCTTGACGCCAAAGCGATGAATGCCTTGTTCTATGCCCTAACCAAAGAAGAGTTCAACCGTGTTTCAACAGCGACTTCTGCACATCAAATATGGCACTCTCTTCAGGTAACACACGAAGGCACAAGTAAAGTTAAGGAATCTAAAATATCTGTTCTTGTCCACAGGTTTGAGTTATTCAAAATGGAGGAGAATGAAACCATATCCGAGATGGTTACAAGATTCACCGACATCACCAATACATTAGCATCCCTTGGAAAGGACTACACCCAAGTCGAAAGAGTTCGTAAGATCCTTCGTGTACTCACACCAGAATGGGAGAAGAAAACAACCGCCATTGAAGAGGCGAATGATCTCTCAACTATGACATTAGAAAACCTAATCGGTAATCTAATGGCATATGAAAGGCAGTTAGAAGAAAGGAAGAAGGACGAAAGACAACACCGCTCAAAGAAGAAAGAACTCGCCTTCCATGCATCCTCCGACAAGAACGATTCCAATGACGATGAAGAGGAGATGGAAATGCTTCAAAGAAATTCAGGCAGTTCCTAAAGCAAGGTAAATTCAAATGTTTTAATTGCAATAAAACAGGTCATATGAAGATGTATTGTCCCTTGCTCAAAAAGAAGGATAAGTACAAAAGCAAAAAGTTCAGAAAGAAGAAAAACTATGAAGCATCATCAGAATACAGTGATTCATCATCTTCTGATGAAGAAGAATCCACTGAACATGTTAACTTATGTTACGTGGCCATAGAAGATGAAGAGGTATCATTTTCTGAACTTTCTGATGCATTCCATGAATTATTTGTTGATCTGAAAAATGAAAAACTGAAAACAAAGTTTTGTTAAAAGAAAATGAAAAACTTTTACAGGAAAATTCATGTTATACTTTTCAAGTATCTTCTATAAATTCTCAACAAGATGAATCTGAAAAAGTCATATCATCTTTGAAAAATGAAAATGAGAAGTTTATAAAAGAGAATATTTTTCTGAAAAAGGAAACTAAGTCTTTGAATGATAGGATTTCTATATTGGATAAAGACATGTTAGTTTTCAAAAAAATATGAAGATCTTTTTCAAAATGTGACTAAGTTCAATAAAGGAAAAGAAAAATTAAATGATTTATTATCTTTTTAGAAATTGTCACATGATAATCATTATGGTATTGGATATAATGAAAAGTCTTCATATGTTAGTAATCCATATAGTTCTTTTGTAAAAAGAAAGTCTAAGAAAAGTAAGTTTATATGGATTCCTAAAAATTTAAGTTTTCATAATAAAAATACATATATTGCTTCATACGTTCATGATATATGTGATTCTTGCAACTATGTGTATATTAACAGATGGAAACCAAATTCTAAATGGATTTGGAGTACTAAAGGTTAATATGATCTTTTATGTTTGGTACCATCTAACGTCTATCTTGCAGGTACCATATAAAAATTGACATATATATATATTTACTAATATATTTGTTGCAGGGGGAGAACAAAATATTTCTCTATCTGTTATAACCCATTTTCTGCAGGGGGAGGAAAATATAACATATTTTCTGCAGGGGAAGCACTTGTGCACACAAAGCGTCATCATCTAAAAGGGGGAGAATGTTGGAACATGTTTCGATGAAGACGTTTGTGAAGAATATTTCATTCGGAGCTCTAACACATGAAGAATCAAGAGTTCTACATGATCAAGATGTGCCAAAGAAAGTTGATATGTTGTGGTTTGTAATTATGAAGTAGCATGTAAAAAGCCTTGACACACACATTCATATCAATGTCCATTAGTCGACTTATACCTATTCCAAGTCGACTAACCCGAAAGCCCAAGTCGACTAAGTCCTGTGTCAAAACAGACCCAACTCTCTGTTTCTGCATTAGTCGACTGACAGTGTTTACTAGTCGACTAATAGCATTTGTAGTCGACTAATCCCTTGCCCCTAGTCGACTAATAGCTGGTCCAGTCGACTTACAGTTAGTTGCAGTCGACTTGAATCAGTTATCCAGAAAACTGTCTATCCAACGTCTACCTACCTAGTCGACTAACAGCTAAACCAAGTCGACTAATAGAAGGAATTTTGCCTAGTATAGTCGACTAACTACATGGGCAAGTCGACTATAGGCAGTTTCTGACTATTGGACAGTTTTCATTATCTGGTCTTTTGAGCAACGAATTCCAACGTTTCTTTTGTTTGAATTGCTCCTATAACTACCCTAACTAACCCTAGTCTTCAGCTATATAAGGGGTAGTTAATCCAAAGGCCAAACAACAATAATTTTTCTCAGTTTTCCAAAGCAAAAAAATCTGCAAACCTGAAAACTGATTTTCCAACTTCAGTTCTTCACCAAAAGTCAATTTCCATTGTGAAGTCCTGTGAAGTTTCTGTTTCCTATACTAGACCTTGTCCACATACACATTCAGTACCAAGGCTTATAGGAAAAGTATTGTAATTCTCAAAGCAAAGCATTGTACACGGGTGGCTTCTTGGTGTAGAGGCAGTTGTACAAGGTGAAAGGTGTTCTCTTGGTGGAAGAGAAGGTGTACACATTTGGCAAAGGGGATTTGTCAAGTGGTGTGCATGTTGTGATTTTGGGTGTACAAAATCAGGTTAAAGGAAAATCTCAAGCGGTTGGCTTGGGACTGGATGTAGGTCACAAGGACCGAACCAGGATAAATCTCTTTGTTTGTGTTTGTCAATTTCTGAGATTTGATTTCCTTTATTTGCAAGTTTATATTTAATTGATTAACTATAATCCTTCTTGTTTAGTTTTGTGTTGACTTGTGTTTGTTTAGATCTATAGTTGCCAACAGAGATAGTTCCGCATTTGTCATTATCTCGGGGACCAACATATAGGTGGGTCACAAACTAACTTAAAATTCTTCCGCAACACTTACAAGGTTTTGTTAATTTAGATGTGTTAATGGAATTGTGGACAGCATTCCTAATGACCATATTTTCAGTCTACCATATTGGTTATGGCAGTGTTGGCACTTCTGGGGGCACACCCAGAGCGCGGGTCTCTGTGGAGGTAGGCCAGCGCACTGCATCCCGTTCTAGATGCAACACGTAAGAGATGTGTGCCACCAGTGTGCTCGCCATGCACACATAGAACCAAGCCGAGTGCAGCAAAAAGCCCATTATATTTTAATATCCACTGGTATGAAACTAACATTAAAATAAAGGTGGGTCGCCATCTTTTACTCATCTCTTTTACCAAACTTCCAGTACAGATTGTCTAATATTAAAATAACTGCCAGTTTACTTCCTTCAACCACATCCTCACAGTGATCTAAACATCCAATAATTAACGGAAATCCACACCATTCTAAAAGATGGGCCACTATTGAAAGCTTAAAAGCAAATTCACTATTCAGAATTAAAAAAAAAAAACGTTCATGTGGGTTATGTTTTCTTTATGATCCACTTAGCTTAAGGGGTGGAGCACTTCATCTCGCGTTTCATTCCTAACAACATTGATATGAGTGTAGTACTGGCTAGCATAAGATGATTTTGAACCGCCAAGTACGCAACAATGGACAAGTTTGGGAGTCATGGTTGTGTCGTATAACTTAACTAATTCATTTAAAATGCAATTTCTCCAATTATCTCGGTGTTCTCTTTCATCTTTTTCTTGCAACATTCAAACAAGGGATCAATTTTGGGACCATGTCATTATTATTTTGAATTCAGTGAACTGTGAGTCTGTGATTGATCTAATTGGACCATTCTCTTCCCTACGATCAATGTTCTAAAATGTGGTTTCATTACGCATGAGATTTGACAGCGCATAACACATAATTGGTTTATACGCCAATTGAACTGAGTTGCAGAATTATGTAGAACTGAAATTTTAATATATAATTATATATGACTATAAACATGAATACATATAGATAAGACACATGTTTTAAATGTCAGCTAAAATCCTGAAAAAATAGAGAAAAAACATTAAGCTTTCTAAAATATGAACAAACTTATTAAATTGTGAATATGAACAATATAAGTTAGGGTTTTTTTTTTAGCTATATATACCCAGAAGGAAAAAAAAATCATTGGTTTTTAGAAATTTACCCCTAAATGTTTGATATTAGAAATTTACCCCCCAATCTTCTATATCTTAAAAGTTTAACCCCCCTAGAATAAAAATAGAATATTTTGTTTTGATTTTGTAAACTTGCCTAAATTTTTTTAAATGACTAAATTGTCCTTATTTAAATGATTAAACCACTACCAACTTAAGCCTATAGACTCATCTTCTTTCCTATCTATTTCTCCTCTTTCTCCACTTCTCTCTCAAATCAAATACATTTTTATTTCATTCATTTATCATCAAAAACCCGCATTAGATCTTTTTCACATATGCCCTTAAAGGAATTTGAGAAAAAATTCAAAAAAGATATAGTGAAATTTGAGAAGAAATTATAAGGAATTGTAAGTTTAAGAATTTAGGGGGGAGACTGAGAGGCAGAGAGAGGAGAAAAAGAAGAATGAAGAATGAAGAAAAGAGAAAGGGATAAGAATTTTAGGTTTGATAGAATTTGGGTTTGGTCATATAAGAACAATGAAGAAGAGATGTGAAGAAAAAAAAGAGAAGGGCATAACAGGTAGACTCTCTTTTCATTCAAAGTCTAACTGGATGTAAAGTTTTAAAATCCAAAAGATTTGGGGAGTAAATTTCTAATAAAAATTTGGGGGGTAAATACTAAAAATTTGTAGGGTACATATCTGAAGATACTATAAGTTATTAACTAATGAAATAAGTAGATAATAATAATTCGAACACAATGTTAACCTGTCAATATAATAACAAAACCACAAACTAATATGAACAAAACTAATAGAGAAAGAGAGAATTAAAAGGACTTGTCTCTTTCTATAATAACATTAGTGATTCAATTTCCAGTACATAACCACAACCAGAGAACTTACATGCAAACATGATAAAAGAAAGTCCATCAAACAATCAATCTATGTATCAAACTTAAAAACAAGTCATAAAAGTAAAATAAATTCTCAAGTTAAATTAGTAGACAACTTAATAAAAAAAGTAATCATTACTAAATACTTTATTATCATTCATCTACCAGTGTTAGTAAGCATAGCAACTACATTAGGACATATTTATCATTTGATTATCAGCAAGACAAAAGTAACTACTAACTGCTAAAAGAGTTCATCACACACGTGTATAGCTTTGGAGCGCAGAAAGTGTATAGAACTTATAAACCTAATATGAATGACCCACATAAACCCGCATATGAGGGCACATACACTGTAAACCCACAAATTTTGGGTATCTGCTTTTCTGGACCACATAACACAATGTGTCGGGGGCTAGAGGTTGCATATGTTGCGGCTGCAAAAACCTTGTTTTAGAACATTACCAACAATTTAGGAAACTTGTGGCACCCTACTCATAGATACAGCTAATTGCAATGATAATGATTGGGGGGATACTTATGCGTAAAATGAGTTCAAGTCGGTCATCAATGGAAGTAGATAGCATTACATAATATTTGTCTTAACTTGAGATGTCTAATCACTTTCAAGTCTTTCTCCAATTTTTGGTATTAGAAACATTGTCTTTTGCCATTTTAGTCAGTAGTTAAATCTTCTTGCTGTTGGTTGTTGCTATAGTTGATGTTGTTGCTGTAATTTCCAGTTGTAAACAATTATTTTCTGAGTAGGAGTGTTTTTACTACATCTACTAATATCACTACAACTATTTGAATGGATTTATGATTTAATGGTGTCTCACGTTCAACTCATGCCTCCATTAACTTTTGTACAGCTCACCATAGGATTTGAGATTTATCTGTAACCAAATAACTTTTATCTGTATATAATTGTCTAGACCCGTTTATAATAAAATGAGAGTGCATGGTCTTTCAATACCAGATTTTTAAATTTGAAATTCTTTTCATAAGACTCTTCAACTTCATAATTAGTTACTTAAAAAGAAATAAATTAATACATGTTCAACTTTCTCAATCACTATATTTTCTTTCCCATCATGGTCATTTCGCCATTCTGTTTCTCAACATTGATCTTGATCTCCATGTCATTCTAAAAAATGAAAAAGAAACTTTAAACCCATCTCTTTCCGAATACTAACGATTAATATAAAGAAAACTTTAATAAAACCATTGTCAAAAAATTATCCATCCATTACTGAAATATTTAATGCAACTCATTTTAATAATTCACTACACCATGCATTGCACATGCTGAATATTCTGGATGATCAGATTATCTTTATTAGAGACGGAGGAACACGACCTATCTTATTAAATAGAAAGGAAAACCTGAATCAGGGAATTCTTGGATTATTAAAGAGGATTTCCAACAGCTTGATCTCAACCTAATGGAGCATTACCACAGTCAGCAGCAGCTTCTCACCGCACGCTTGACAAGGTCGAGAAAGACTTGGACATTGACAGGGCAGGTCGCGGCGGCCTGATCGGCGAGGTGGTGAGGACTGATGGCGTTTGTGGCGATGAAGTGATGAAGAAGGCAATGCTCTGACTCGTCGGCGGCTGAAGATGATGCGGATGATGATGGAGATGGTGAAGATAATGGCGGCGGCGGCGTGGAGAGATCTGGAGGTGGTGGCAGAGAGGCAAGCAGTGGGAGCCCTAGGTTAGGGCTTCTAACAAGGTTGAGGGAAGGAGATGGTGAACATTGTGGAGTAATTTTTTTTTTGAATAGATCTAAAGTTGATCTATAACTAGGATTTTAGGGGAGAGAAGAAAATTTTGAAGGAGAATGAGATCAAAGCTCTAATAGCAAACTGATGTAATACGGGATAGGATTGAAATCACCTTCAAATCAAAGGAAAGAAATTAGGGTTTCGAAAGAGATGGAAAGGAGGATAAAATTTGGGTTTCACACCCCTTACACCACAAACTTCACACCCATCTCAAGAACTCAATACTCAAGAAATTTTATCTGAAAAATTTTAATTCATTCAATATCTAATAATAAAAAAGTCTGATGCCTATTTATAAGCTTTACAAAAGAGCACTTCCAAAAAAGATAACTGATGTGGTACTAAACACCCACAAAAAAGAAGACAACTACTCAAAAATAAACTAAGTCATAAGATAACTGGCGAACTAAGTGATGTCCCCATCACCTAACCAAACTAGAAAAGAGTTTAGGGTTAGGAGATCTATAATCATGAGGTTCAATTAAATCGGCAAACATTGGCTGGAAGTAGCTTGCATGGGATTATTAATAGCCTCCGTTTTATAACTATTAGTCAGTTTCAGGCTTTTAATATTCCTAGTACTTGCAAAGTTATTCTAGCCCTAGTTTCAGTATTTGTGCTTCTTCTCCACAATCTGCTAATCTTACCCACACAATGCAAACAAGCAAATTTTAAAGCTGTAACGTAAACCAAAACTACGTCAATTGACAGTCATCTGGTTTGTATTGTAGATCAGGAAGACCCTCTTATTTCATTCTTTTGCATACACATAAACAAATAAGAAAACTTAAAAAAAAAAATTGGAGCATGAGAAAATCAACTCTTAAACCGAGATCAAGCTTCAAAGTATGAAAGAGATATCCTCCTACAACAAACTACAGATCAAACTTCACCAATATTAGGCACCTTCTAAACCACAAGCAGTTTGAGTCTCCCTAACTAACATGCAGCAAAGAATTCATAACTCCTCAATGCTCCCAGATTTTTAGATTCATTATTCTTTCCGTTAAGCATTTTTTCTGTCATATTTACTTCATTATTTATGGAGCAATTCTGATAAATTCTCAATTTTTAAGCATTTTTTTTGTATTTACTTCATTATTTATGGAGCAATTCTGATAAATTCTCAATTTTTTGCTATATTTCTAGAGTTTTCAACACCTACACTGATTTTCACATTTAAAGGATTGAAGCCAATGCTTGCTTCTTTATTAACAATTGAACTACAGAAGATAACCCCCACCCTAGTACATGCACAGAGAAATTTTCATTTACACGGACAGCAAAGTGCTAACTTCTGTAATCTAGTTAGGATATGAAGAGGTAATCTACATAAAAATACACTGGTTTTGTACACTGAAATTTTTACTTATATTGACAATTTAATAGGATCACTTGCAAAGTTGAAATTGAAAAGAAGAAGAAATAATTTAGTAGACTACCCAGATCAACTTACAAGGTTAGCTTGAATTTATGATAAACCTGAAACTTAACAGAAGCCTAATTTTTGAATGCAATAAGCTTAACTACCTAATCTACTGCAATATAATAGCCCAAGGATATAATCATTAAAGATATACCCAAGGTTAATCACTGATTACACTTCTTGCTACCAGTAGTTAAACTGGCCTCTATCTTGTTCAGAAGACGTGAAACTGTCATTTTGATGATAGACCATTCTTTAACTAGTTTGTAGATCATATGACTTCAAATTCATTTAGTGCTCGAAGCCAATTGTCAGATCTGCAACATCTCTTCCAACTTTAGCATCCACCAGCTTCTAATTTCATCAACTTATTTTTAGTATTCGCACTGTCATTGTTAATGATATATTAATATCTATACTTCTGGCTACCATACCACTTTTAGTTGTGGCCCTAAGATATTTATTTCAGCTTTCTTTGGTCAGACTGGATTAATCAGGTTTAAACACTTTCATTTGCATCTGCACCCTCGCAAGTTTCTCTTTGACTAGTAGTTTTATTGATTTTGTTTGGCACATTTATAATTCAGCCACTGCATTTAGATTGTAAGGCATCAAATTTGTTATTTGATCTTTTAACTCATACCATCAAGAATATGAATATGTATCATGGAATATACCACCGGTATTTCCCAAGAACTTATCTGACTTCCTAAAAGAAGCCTAGTGGTCCGCAGCTTGTTACCCTCCTTTTTAGGTAGGCAGTCCAGTAAATGTCATAGGCTAAACTCCCATACACACTGACACGGAACCTCTCATCGGTAATAAACATATATAATATATTAATCTCTCTCAATTTACTTGAACCAACATCCAAAACTGATGTTTGCACAAGATGGTGTAGAATGTGATGACCTAAACCGCTCCTTATCATGGCATGCAATCACTTTGCAGGGTTGATTAGTGCCCATGTCAATCCTCATACTTAGTAGGTCTTCACAAATCACCTAGCCTTAAACCAAAATTACAATAAACTTGTATCAACAGCCATGTTCTTCAGATGGTGCCACCATCAATTTATCCTACTTTTCCAGTCTGCTAAAATATTTTGACCTACATAAATCTAATATGGACAGCTGCCGGAATAACAAGGTTACCACATTGAAGGATCTCACGGCCATTACAATTGTCTTTAGAATTTTGACCCGAGTCGAGGATTGCATTGTGATGCTTCACTGCTCAGCAATGACATTGAAATCTTTGTTTTATGCCTCTTAATTGGTGCATCTCATCACCAGTAACACACAAATAATTATTAATACTAGTCATGCAAGCATATCATTCTATTCTCCATAGTCATGCAAACTTGAGAGTCTTCTCATCTAATCATACTGACTCATCACCCTATCATTATGGGCCCATGGCTAATAGTTTTGTTGGCATCCCCAGTATGGTTACCCTCTCCATTTTGGGAAACAATTGCATACTGAACTGACAATCCATCGATCTCATGTTAAATATGGTGAATAATTCCCATAGAGTCTAAGAAGTGTCAGAGACTCCAAGTAGACAGCATAGTTGAAAAGAATCTTCATCGCATGTGTCATAATACACATGTCCATGTTCAGACTAGCATGTGGTTGCAAGTATATTGATGCTACATAAATCACATACTATACTCTTCTGTGTGTATGCATGTACATCTATGTGCTTTACATCTGGACATCAATCTTACGTGTATGGTTCAGTATTCATATTAAAAACTTGCTTATCAAGTCCTAATTTGACTGCAGAAGATATCATCAAGAATAGAAGTGAATAACTCAGAACTGTAGAGTCATTTGCAGAGATTTTCAACTTATAAAGAGATTTGATAGTTACAGAAAAATCTGTCAGTGAGCACATACTGTGAAGATGATTGTTTCAGGTCAATGTGTTATAGCAATTCTGTTGCGTACAAAGGTACATGCTTAAGTATTTAACATGCAAATCTAGACAAGGATGACCTCCTGTAGGTTCTGGTTCTGATAATCATTTTTGATTTAAAGAGTTGGGTAAAACATAGGGACCTATCAGCAGTATTCAGGAAGAGCAAAAAAGAAAAGAAGATAAAACAGTTATATAATAAATACCAAAAGAAAAACAATGAAATGACTGTTATCCTGCCTCTTGTTGTATCAGGTGAAATAACCAATCAGCAAAAAGCAATGGTAGTGCTCTCCTCAACAGTTCAAAAGTACAAAGACCTGCAAGGAATTTGATCATTGGCTTGTTCAACTTAGATTAGGAAAAGTGTGGAAAAACTAGCCATGTGCACGCCCCCCTCCCCCCCCCCCCCCCCCCCCCCCCCAAACACACACAAATATGTTGCAAAAGCAACAATATCTTCAACGAGAGTCATCCGCCATTTAACTAACAAAAGAACAGAACCTAAAGACATGCGCCATAAAGTTTCATCGGCTTTTAAAGCAACAGAATATATCATCATTAAGTGTTTAATGAATTGTACTGTAACAAATTTAAACCAGTCCTTATGAATAACCTGGCTAAATAACTGACAGTCACCAATATCATCCAAGTAATGCAAGGGATATCAGCATATTAAAAATCCACTAAGCATAAAACTACTGTAGTACGTTTTGGAAATATTTTGTATCTTCAACATAACATTATGGTTGACATTTAGTGATCATTGCACAAATGCTTCCAATGGATACTAATTTCATGGACTAATAGCAGAAAGTTTCCATCTTTTAAACGCTGGATTATGTGTCAAATGCAGCTTTCAATAGAAGTCTTCATCTGAAATATCCACAGTGAAGCTCTTAGCTTCAACAAAGTTCACAGTATAAATCATTTCCATTATATGGGTAAGCAAGATAGTACTTAATCTAAAGATTACAACAGTACAACTCCTAATGAATAAGAAGGGAAGTTCCATCCATCCTACTAGAGTGGGAGGAGATCTGGTAAGCATCAAACTTGGAATGCCTGGCGACAACAATGTTGTTAAACCAGAAAAAGTCAACAGTCAAATTAAAAAATAGTAATAATAATAACAGAGAATAACTGATGGCAGTGCAAGGATTAAACTAATAGTTATTTCAGGTTATATATATATATATATATATATATATATATATATATATAAAGAGAGAGAGAGAGAGAGAGAGAGACTTGTGTAGTTCCAGAAGGATTCGAGCCCAAATCCTTCCCACTCGAATGCAACCATACACCATCTGAATATAATAACCATTCCGTTGAAGTTAATCTATATTATTTCTAAGTATCGATAATCAAAAATCAAGTATTTTAAATACTTTTTGCCCATGCATCAAGTAAGGGAAAAACAGACGGCCTAAATAGTGAGTTTGTTAGTATAATGGTGTAGAACATTTGAAACCTAAAAAAAATTGATTTGTAGGGGTTTTTAAATGTTTAGATCATGATCAAATGACCGGATCGAGAATTTGTATGTCTAAAGACATAAATCTAACCAGCTCACTACTTTCGGCTATCCATTTTGCGTTGATTGATGGGCAAAAAGTATTCAAAACGCCTAACTTTTTATTTTAGTTACATTAAATAATATAGATCAACTTCAATAGAGTGGATCTTGTATTTGAATGTCAGATGTTGGTATTTGAGTGGGAAGGATTCGGGTCGAATCCTTCCGGAACTACATAAGTCTCTCTCTATATATGTGTGTGTGTACATATATATATATATATAGAGAGAGAGAGATAGACTTGTGTCCTTCGAAAATGATTTGACCTGAATCCTTCTAGAACTACACAAATATATATATATATATATATATATATAGTATATATATATATATATATATATATATATATATACATGCTTGTGTCCTTCCAAAAGGATTCGAGCCCGGATCCTTCCCACTCAAATTCAACCCTCCGACATTCGAATACAAGATCCACTCCGTTGAAGTTGATCTATATTATTTCAAGTATCTACAAACCAAAAATCAAGTGTTTTGAATACTTTTTGCCCATCCATCAAGTGGGAAAAAAATGGACGGCCTAAATAGTGAGTTGGTTAGTTTAATCGGTGTAGATCATTTGAAACCTAACAAAAATTAGTTTGTAGGGGTTTTTAAATGTTTAGATCATAATGAAATGGCCGGATTAAGAATTTGTATGTCTAAAGACAGATCTAACCAACTCACTACTTTCGCCCGTCCATTTTGCGTTGCTTGATAGATGGGCAAAAAGTATTATAAACACTTGATTTTTGGTTTATAGATACTTGAAATAATATAGATCAACTTCAACGGAATGGATCATGTATTCGAATGTCAGAGGTTGAATTTGAGTGGGAAGGATCCGGGCTCGAATCCTTTTGAAGGACACAAGTCTATCATATATATATATATATATATATATATATATATATATATATATATATATATATATAGAGAGAGAGAGAGAGATCATATATATATATAGAGAGAGATAGACTTGTGTCCTTCCAAAATGATTTGAGCCTGAATCCTTCCAACTCAAACACAACCCTCCAACATTCGAATACAAAATCCACTCCCTTGAAGTTGACCTATATTATTTCAAGTATCTATAAACAAAAAATCATTTTGAGTACTTTTTTCTCATCCATCAAGCGACGCAAAATGGACGGTCGAAAGTAGTGAGTTGGTTAGATCTATGTCTTTAGACATACAAATTCTCAATCCTGCCATTTGATTATGATCTAAACATTTAAAATCCTTACAAACCAATTTTTGTAGGTTTCAAATGTTCTACACCGTTAAACTAACCAACTCACTATTTAGGCCGTCCGTTTTTTCCCTACTTGATGCATGGGCAAAAAGTATTCAAAACACTTGATTTTTAGTTTATAGATACTTGAAATAATATTGATCAACTTCAACGAAGTGAATCTTCTATTCGAATGTCGGATGTTGGCATTTGAGTGGGAAGGATTCGGCCTCAAATTCTTTTGGAAGGACACAAGTCTCATAGAAGATCCACTCTGTTGAAGTTGATCTATATTATTTCAAGTATCTATAATTAAAAATCAAGTGTTTTGAATACATTCTTCCCATCCATCAAGAGGCGCAAATGGACGGCCGAAAGTAGTAAGTTAGTTAGATCTATGTCTCTAGACATACAAATTATCGATCCGACCATTTGATTATGATCTAAACATTTAAAAACCCCTACAAATCAATTTTTGTTAGGTTTCAAATGTTCTTTCTACACCATTAAACTAACCAACTCACTATTTAGGTCGTCCGTTTTTCCCCTACTTGATGGATGGGCAAAAAGTATTCAAAACACTTAATTTTTAGTTTATAAATACGTGAAATATATAGATCAACTTCAACAGAGTGGATCTTGTATTCGAATGTTGGATGTTGATATTTGAGTGGGAAGAATTCAGCCTCGAATCCTTTTGAAGGACACAACTCTCTCTCTCTCTCTCTCTCTATATATATATATATATATATATATATATATATATTATATACTCCACCATGAAAGCAAAATTAAACAAACATGTCCTGAAATAATAGTTATTTCACGTAAAGATACATAAACCAGGGATTTGGATCTCATCTACGCTAGAAGCACTAGACAGTCATCTTCCTATCTTGATCGACTGTAGAGCTATTTGAAATCGAACACGGGTGGCAAAGCCCATGTTTTTAGTGTTTAGATGGCTGCATACACTGTTCGAAATATCGGCCGAGTCGGATACGACTCGGCCGAGTCGTATCCGACTCGGCCCCCTCCGATACGACTCGGAGGCCCGAGTCGACCCGGGTCGGGCCCGAGTCGACCCGGGTCGGGGCCGAGTCGGACCCGACCCGGGTCGACTCGGCGCCCGTGACGCCTTTAAAGGCGCTGAGGGAGAGAGATCAAATCTGATCTCTCTCTCTTTCTCTCTCGCGCTTCGCCGTCCCCCCGCCCGTCGCCGTCGCCGTCGCCCAGGTAATTCTCCCTCTCTTTCCCTCTCCCTCTCAGTCTCTCTCTCCCCCTCTCCCTCTCTCTGTGCCTCTCTCTCCTCCCTCTCTTTCTCCGTCTCTCTCTCTCCCGTAGGCTGTAGCGGCTCTCTCTCTGTCTCTTCTCTCCCCCCGTCTCTCTCTGTCTCTCTCTCTCCTCTCCCTCTCTCTCTATCTCTCTCTCCCCCGTCGGAACTCTCTCCCTCTCCCTCTCAGTCTCTCTCTCCCCCGTCTCTCTCTCTGTCGGACTCTCTCCCTCCCTCTCTCCCCCTCTCCCTCTCTCTGTCCCTCTCTCTGTCTCTCTCTCCTCCTGTGTTTCCCTCTCTCTCCTCCGTCTCCTCTCTCCCTCTCTCTCTGTTCCTCTCTCTCCCTCAGTTTAATTAATTTGCGTTTAATGTAATTTAATTTAGTTTAGTTTAGGTAAAGTTAATTTAAGTCAATTTAATTTAATAAAATTTTATAATTATAATTAAGTTAGTTAATTTAATAATTTTATTGAAGTTAGGTAATTAAGTTAGTGTAGGTTAATTATATTTTTCTACCGACGACGCATGTATTTATGCTTTCACGTTATGTTTTGAGTGTTAGGTGATATGTTTTGAATATGTGATGCATGAATTTTGATGTTTACATTTTTTTATGATTTGTCATGATTTTTTCATAATTTTTTTGGCGTTCTATGTAGCGTTTTGCACGTATCGTCCGAGTCTGATCCGAGTCGCCGAGACCGATCCGTCTCAGTGCCGGCCGAGTCGGCGGCCGAGACCGAGACTTTGAACCATGGCTGCATATCATCAGTGTTTTAATTGTCGGATATCAGGAAATGTCGGATGTTGTAATCAAATTTCGGATTTCGGAGATATTTCGGGGCCATTTAGTAATTTCGGACGCCATGACAGATAACAAATATATATCCTAAATGTTTTAAATAATGTAATTTAAAAATTCTTATGATAATACATACACAATTTATGCAAAACTACATAAATATATTTAGGATATGTATAATTAACTTAAATATTTTGCATATATTCACTAATTCATTGTTAAAATTTCTCAATTGCTTTAACTTTTAAGACCAATCAACATATTGGGTTTTTCCAAAAATGTCGACCGACATTTCGAGAAAATGTCGGCCGACATATCGGATTTTTACCGAAATGTCGGCCGATATTTTTCAAAACGCCATTTCAAATGCTGGTGGGGATGACGTGGCGGTGAGAACTTGAAAACGAAATGTCGGCCAACATTTCGAAAATGTCGGACGACATTTAAAACACTGCATATCATAGCCATGTAGATGGTCCATATGAGTCTGATGAGAAGATGATCGTCCATTACTTCTAGGGAAGAAAAGAGGATCCAAATTCATAAGCCTGAAATGCACTCTTTGGTGCAAATTGTAAGTCGTAACATAAAGCATACATTTCAGTAAATTTAGCGAGGCTAAAAGGATATTGTGTATTGGCCTCTATGGATTCAACTAAAAAACTAATACATAAGAATGAAGCAAAATAATCAGTCAGTTAATAATTCCACATCAAAAACTATCACACCCACAAGATCTACATGCTTATGTTCCACATAGCAATCAGTTGAAACCTAAGCTCAATATTGAAATGGGAAAGTAACAGATAACAATGTGTTTCAAAAGTTAATTGACAACAAAAGCAAATAGAAGTAAAAGAATGGAATAGAAAAGCCTATTACGAGTAAAAAAAATTATGCAAATCAATATCTATAAAAAAAATGCTCCAATAAACTTCTAGAATAATCTGCAATGAGATCACTCAGAAGCTCAGTGAATCTTGCCACACTTAATTGTTGCGTATGCACTTGAAAAAGATGCATCGAGTAAGACAGTCCAAACATTCAAAGAAAATTTGTGTACATCAAAATATCAGTGGAAAATTCCTAGAACAATTTTTTGACCATAGTGTTAGCCAACAATGCATATGCACTCTATTTAGGCTCAGGTTTATGAATTCAGTTCAACATCATCCATATAAGAATCCCGATAAGTCAAATAATCAAAATTGTAAAATTGAAAAGAATCATTCATTTTGTCATAGGGCTTTAGCAGTTAGAGAAGTTATTTACTTCTGATATTTTATTGAAAATAAGGTAGACATTAGATAATCCTTCCAACAAAAATTCAGTGAAGCTATAACTTTGAACCTACCATACCTACGTAGTTATACATTGTGAAATCCACAAATATCTAAAGCGAAGAGGTTAATCTTTAGAGACATATGGAATGCAAGTTGGTCATCACATCACCAAATACTAAAGCAATCAAGGTCTGTCTTTTCTACTATTAAATGCAAAAGCCTTGGGAGTTGGGATTATGCAATTGGATGTCAATTTTGTGTTGCAACATTCGCCTCACGCACAAAGGACTGCACAAATAATGATTTATCCCTTTCCTATCTAGCCGCCCACTTCTACAAAATATCCAATTTGTATTTCTAGCCGTCCATATAGTCACTGAACTTTATGAGATCCATACAATCTAGCCTCTATACCTGCATTAGCTGATCAGCGAGTAGAAGTAATATGCATGTCATCAATTGCAAAAGATTGCACAGAAAGCAGAATTAACAAGTATGCATCAACTTCTCTCTTGAGCTGTGTGTGCATATATGTCCACCAGAGCTTTAAATGTGAAAGGTGATGCCAAGGCAACAGGTCTTCTATCGCCTGAGGTGAAAGGCACCAAAAAGGCTATCGCCTGAGCGAAGAAGGCGACAAATATTATAGCTTGTGTATATAAGAATGTGTCAACAATAGATTAAGTATAGACAACAACAAATAAAATAAAGTACATAGCCATGAACGCCAACATAAACATACATAAGTAATAATCACAACTAAAATCACAAACTAGGTTATCTACTAATAAGTAAAAATTCAAACAAGTGAAGCAACAGACTTAGAAATCTAAAGTTCACTAATTTTCACATGTTATAAAAATAAAATCATTCAAATGCAAAATGCTAATTCATCTCAAAGATTTCATAAAGACATGAAAACAACATAACAAATGATCCAATGAGAATTTTTCAATTCATAAACAGTCCAAATTTTCTTTTTCAGTATTTCTGAGCAAAAAGAAGAATTGATGGTGCAGAATTCCCAACAAAAAAAATACAGTTTTACATTGAAAAAATAAAAGGAAAAAAAAGAAAAACTTCAAAATTTGTTATGAACAAATTATTTAGACAGTATTTAAGTTTAAATTGAAGAAAATAAATGAATTGGGATATTTACTATCTAAGTAATCAAAAGATTCAAATCCAATTCAATTTATGAAAGAAGAAAACAGAAAAATAAGAAGCACAATATGCCTAAAAGTAGATACAAATTTTTGAATTGAACCTTATCTTTTCCAATACAAGAAAAAGATAATAATTTAATGGAAATTGGGTGAGAACAACGTCGGGGTGTCTACTTCTTTACGAAAGGGCTAATTGAGCCCAAAAGTTTACCCTAAAACTTTTAGGGTACAATCACCCCATATAAGGGGATATATTGAAGAGGTTGAATAGCCCAACCCATTTCTAACTTGAGGTGAGCGTCTGGGTGTCTCGCCTGGAAGCACCTAAGGCGCTCGGCCCAGTAACAAGTGTTGCATGACTACTGAGTAAGGATACAAGTCCATCATTCGCCTCGCCTGTGTCTCGCCTGGGCGCCTGAGGCACCAAGGCTCGTCACCTTTAGAAACACTGATGCCCCTGTAGCTCCATGCACACATATATAGGCATGCATACACATGATTTCTCCTTCACAAAGTCCCTAAATCCTAGGCCATTAATTAGAAAGAACCAATTAAAATAGAAAAAGAAGCAAGAAGAAGACGAGAATTTCAATTTACTTCATTTGCTCGCACACAGGTTTCTTTTCAATTTGCTTTGTCTTTTCCATACTAATCCCTACGAACTAGTAATTTCTCATTTTAATCACAGGCGCATCTCTACGTGCCAAAAAAAAAGCTAGGGTTTCATAGACCTAAACATATTATAATAGACTCGAGACACCAATTCACATATTTTTCTTTAAGAAATTGTATATGTTCCGGAATTTTGTGCAAAATATGGTTCCAATGACAATGGTAACTCTTTTATCTTGCATTCCTTCAAATTTTTTAAATAAAAAAAACTCAAAAAGAAGAAAATGAAAAAAAAAAACTCACGTAAAATTTATAGTACTCTTTCATCAAGGCTCTACAGGTCTGCTCTTACAATTCAGAAACCTTATTTGCAAATACAAACAATTTCATTTTGTGGTTCTTCAAGCACATGCAGTTTGACATTTGAAACCCTCAATTGAATTAGTTGCAGTGCATCCCCGTCAAGTAAGAACACATTGAAGGCTAGGTATACAATGAAATTCTATGTTGTTTGCAAGACACCATCTTTCACGTCCAAAATTCTTCAAGACTAGACTTTGTCACCAATTAGGAGGGTAAACACATCCAATAAATCCTTGAAGCATTATCGCCGAATACTTGTGCTCTTTACCCTAACCATCTCAAAAGAAAAGACTCTACAAAATCATAATTATCATGAGGTGGTAATCACAATCTGATTATGTCAGCAAAAGATTTTCCTAAGAGACTCTACTTAGAACTGTATTGTAGAAAATGTTGCATGATAAGTCTATCATTTAAGGGAATGACAAAAACTATTTGAAAAGACCATTTCTTCCGTTTAGGACTGTTGCATTAAAATGAAAAGTTAAATTGAATTAAGAGCAATAATGGACAAAATCAGTAATATATGAATAATACAGTGACATACCGGTGGCTAAATAATTTGTAAAGGCTCAACAATCTGCTACGGTATAAAATTTGCAGAGATTAGTGATGTTATATGCTACATATATACAAGCAAATAGATATTATAGCAACTTGAAGGGCAAGCAGTTTAAGCAACATTATACCAGTTACAATTAATAAGATCACCAAGTAGCAGACGTGATGTAGGTATCGTCAAATTACTTCATAACTCCCATGAGTTCTTTCTGATATAACATACTGCATGTAGACATAACAGTTGCCGCGATCATGAGTAGTATTGTCTAAATATGGAGAACAGAGAACGTGCAGATGATGACAATAGACATGCACACTTCAAGTAATTCAAGATGCTGACCTTACTCTCACAAAGACACAAGAACCATCAAGCGAACTACCCAAAGATGACCTTGGAGAAATAAAAAACATAAGTTGTCCATATTCAATTTATAGCTAATAACAAACAATTATAAGAATTTGCATTTGTTAGAATAGAGAAAAGGTTAAATTTAGCAGCAATGTAGAATAATTGGATAGAAAGCATGAGAATCTAAACCTGTCAACCCTGCGATGCTCCAGCTCCGAATCAATCTTCCTCCAATCCGTCCCCTTCTCCTCCAGCAAAACCTCTCTAGGCCTCGCATCTCCAAAAGGATTCACCTTTGACCTAGCCCTAGCAGCTCCTTCACCACCCACTGCCTGTGAGCCCGGGCTTCCTGTCCTACTCGACTGTGCACTAGACGGCCTGCTAGAATGGGAACTAGTCGGCCTGCTTGTCTTCTTGACCTCAATCTCTGTATCCATCTTCCTCCAATCCAACCTTTCTCGCCCAGCACCTCCTCTCTCGGCCTTGCAGCCCCGAAAGGACTAGGCCGAGTCTTACCCGCCTCAGTCGGAGTTCCCCCAACCGCCCCTTGGGCTTATCAAGAACAAGCCTCGGCCTTTCCCGCAAATCACGGTTCCCATTAGAGGCCATCATCCCTCCTCCTCCTCCTCCTCTAGCCCACCTGTCCGAATCCAAAGAACCAGCAGAATCACGAAACCCAGATCCAAATCCAGAATACCTTGACGGTGCCGTGCCGGCGCCGGCGATTGTGGCTTCTTGTTACTAAACCAGCTAACCTCATCAGCCTTGGACGAGCCTCCGCTCCCCAGCGATCCATACCTATCTTGACGGCCCGGCCCGGACTCCATGGGACCAAAGTGGAAGCTTTCTTGCCAGCAGCCCAATTGTCCACCTCATCGGCCCTCGAGGGCATGTCGAGATCAGAATCCCGAGACGGCTGTGGACCCCTGCGGTTCTCCTCGTCGAAGCCCCCACCGTAGGGCCTCCGCCCGCCGGTGGGCCCCCCTCCACCGCCGCCGCCGGAGCCGTAGCCGTAGGAGCGGACCCGCGGGTGTTTTCGAGCTCCTCGGCGGAGCGCTCCTTTGGGCCAGTGGGCAGGCGGAGCATCTCGTCGTGGGTGAGGAACTTGGACTCGGTGTCGCGGCGGTAGAGCCCAGCACCGCCAGGGCCCACGTGGGTGCCGGAGGTGAACTCGGAGAGGGAGAGGGTGGTGCCCTTGTTCTTCTTCTTCTGAGGCTTGGCGGCCGCGGCCGCCTTGAGGCTGGGGAAGCTCTCGGGGTGAGAGGCGGAGGAGGCGGCGGTGGCGGCGAGTTCGCGTTCTTCGGCCTCCTCGCGCTCGGCCTCGAGAGCCCAGGCGCCGACGCCGCCCCAGGGCTTCGACATTTTTTCTTCTTGTTGTTGTTTTTTCCCCCTTTTCTGAAGCTTTGCGGGGATGGGATCTGGGGAATGAGAAAGTTAGGGTTACGATGAGAGAGCGAGAGAGAAAGAGAGAGGAATATGGCAAGCGCGGACCCTAGGCACACGAGAACATGAATGATGCTAATGTGCGCGTGAACAGATTTTTTTTATGGGCAAATTTTTAAGAAGATCCTTCGTCTGGATTTAACTAGATTATCGTTTGATGGTGAAATCGAGGGGCGAAGAGGAGAGAGCGGAGAAGAGGGGAGAAAGAAGAAAGAGGAAAGAGATGGGAGAGGGGGTGAAGAGAAAAGGAGGGGGGGGAGGGGGAGGGTTGCAGGGAGAGGAGAGGGCGGGATCTCTCTGGCTTTCTCTCCGACTCTCTCAGACAGACGAACAGACAAAGTCGAAGGAGTCATGAGAGAAATCTCACTTCTCTCGATTTGATTAAAAAGAAGACATCTTTCAAATTTAATTATAAGAATGTCATGTCAGCGTTACGTATGATTTTAGCGATTTCATCTCGCCGGCGTGGTGCTATAACGCCATGGAGGTAGCAATTTTATGGTCCGGGTTTGGTGAACTCGCACCTAAAATTAAGTGAATTTTAGTCGAGTTTGAGAAGAAAATTAAACCCAAACCAAAACCAACTAGCTTTTTTCCCTGAACTCAATGGGCTTACGTTCTGACTTGGCGAACCAGGACTTAAGATTTTACTCATAGTAAGTAATAAAGTTGTTTGATCTAACGTGACTTGGTTTTCTATCTTTTCTACTCTCTCTCACTCTCTCGTGGCCCTAACCGGATCCCGACCATTGACATCTTCCTGCCCGTCGTCGTCTCAGCTCACTCTGCTCCCGATCCCAACACTTCTCTACTACGTCGAGTCTGCACCAGAACCCGACAATGTCGGCTGCAAGGTCCGTCGATCTCTTCCTCCGCTCGCTACTAACCTTCAGGTTCTACTTTTCTATCTATCTCTCTTCTTTATCTCTCTCCCCTTCTTTTAAGAAAATTGTCACTAAACCCTTATCTCTCTCTGTTGTCAGTTATACTGTAAAATTTTAAAGAGTCCTATAGCACAAAGAGGAAGCTTTGTTGTAATTGGTACGCTTCTCAACAATTTATCTCTGATTTCTCAATTCTATTTACTTCCATTATTCTTTTATGTTTTGATTAGATTATTTCATTATGAAGGTAAATAAAATTATAGATTTTTATTCTCAATTAAGAAATTTGAAAAAAGTTTTGAGCAATTCTCAATTGTAGATTCATGTAGATTTGTGAAACTAAGTGAGAAGTTTGGAAATATTTCTCAATTGTGAATTATATGCAAGATTTTTCATTTATTTGAATCATCGATGAAACTTAAAGATAAGATTGAGTTAATTGTAATGGACTAATAAGTAATATTTCTTGTGATATCAAATTAGGTACAATGTCTAATGTGAATGTCTTTTTTCTTTGTTAGTTTAATTGTAAACTAACAATAGATAAGGAGAATAAATTAACATATGTTGACGGAATAATAAAATCAATACTAGTGAGAAAGTCAACCACAAGGCGTGAATTGGCAGAGAAAATCCATCAAATTTTAAAATTAATTCAAACGACTATCAGATATACTTAACATGCAAATTGCTAGTTGCACACGAGCATTACTAAGCAGTAAAAATATCAGACGATGGAATACACACTTGCTTAGCTTGAATTGTACCCATCCGTTAATACCATAGAGTTATATGTGAAGAAAGATTATAGAGCCGTCAATTACCTGAAAGGTCATGGAGAATTCTCTCGTATGCCCGATGTAACACCCCGCCCCATCGGGTACAGAAATGTTACTACAACGTACATAAGTAGGACAAAAATACCTTCACATACGTTCACTAAACATATCAGTACAGTCAGGAATCAAAGTACGGAAGCACAATGGTAATATACATTCCAACATTATAGTCCAAGTACATTATTATCACTGAGTGTGATCCAATATTATAAAATATTATATCATTGGGGTGTACAAAGTATAATTTACAAGAGATTTTACATAATCCAAAAGTGGTAGATGCTCTCGAGCATGAAGGATAGATGTTCTCGAGCATGAAGGGAAATCCAAAGTGGTAGATGCTCTCGAGCCAGTTAAATGAGCTAGGTCAGGAAGATCTGCTAATAAATCACCACGCTTTCGCTGAGCATTCAAGTAGGTAGAACTATAATGTAATATCCAATCAATATGTTATATGTAACTGTAGGCAAAACTAGTTGTATAATCTCAATTGCTAGTTTCATGAGATTAGTACGTCAAGGGGATAATTCAAAACAAGGAAATCCTCATGTATAATACCATATTCCTCACTTCCACCATCAACTGAGCGTATATGCCCCGAATTGCTTATAAAATAGATATAACAGCGTTATTCAATAAATATAAATGGTGCAAAACTAGTTGTATAGACTCAATTGTCAGATTCATGAGATTAGTATGCCGAAGGGACAATCCAAACAAAGAAACCCCTATATATGTACCTTATACCCCATTTCACCTTCAACTAAGTATATACCACCAGTATATATAGTCATGCTTTGAAAAGCTCTTGAACTAAGGACTAGTGATGGCCATGATACATGTGAGGCGACTATCACTAAGAGGTTAGCATGTTGGTGGAGTCATTAGTAGTTAGTAACAAGAGTTTTCTTTCTTTTTCACTTTGTTTTAGAAACAATATCAAAACACAAATATATTCTTTTCTATGTTTCCCACTTCTTCATGTTTTCACCGTACTTCTCTTTTTCATTCTTTGTTTTACTTTCTTTTCGTTCTTTCAAATATTAAAGAATTTTTAACATATATGTGAACATACCTTGTAAGCTTCTATTGCCTCCCGTTCTTATGGATTCGACTCATTTTAGCCTCTATGCTATAACGGAAGTATCGAGGAAGTCAAAGTACACACACTTTAAATCTTGATTTCAAAACATACATTTTTCGTGTGTAGTTTCCCCTGATCAAATTTTAGTGCCGTTGCCTGGGATGGGAACGGCTTGATTTCACATTTTTGTTAATTTTTCTTCTTTGTTTTTTGGTGTGTAGGTTAAAGTTTTAGCATTGCAGAAGTCCACACTCGCTTTTATGTGGTTGGGTAAATTCTTGTATATTCTTATATTTTGCTACTAGCTTTATTTATATTACCTGTGCACTGTAATAATTTAAGAACTAAATATGATAATTGGATGTTTTAAAACGGTTTAGACATTTGCATTTAGGCACGTGTCATTTTTCATTCCAATATACTGTATTTTGTTCATGCGTTGTTGTGATCTTGATGGAGGTGTACATATTGTATAGCATATACTTAGGACAAACACGTTGTTGGACACGGAAAAGGAGAGGTGTAAAAATTTCCTTGAATCAGATGAAAAATTACAACAACTAATCTTCCGGTTACAAGGGAGGAGGATTTGAAGCTTGATCCCCCCTTTGTTTAGTGCTGGGTTCTTCGTGTGGCGGTGGAGAGTGAATCTTGTTCTCCGTTGACCAATGACCGTCTGGACCGTCAAGGGATCTTCTCCTTGCAGTTAGAGGAGTAACTCAGCCCCGTCTACCAAAACTCTAAAAGAGAAGGTAGGCGAAGAGCAACTTGTACGCAGCAAGTTAGCTTGAAGAGTCGAGCTCTCTCTCCCTCTGTATGTGTCGCGCCTGTTGATATCTCTCGGCTCTTTTCTCTATTGATGCCCTTTTTTTTTTCTTCTGATCGCCAAGGGTCCGACCCTTCTTCATAGCGACGGGGCTATTTATAGAGGTCTTAGAGGTGAACGTGCCCCCTAATACTCCACGATGAGAGCCAACTTCCCCGCTACATGGCGGTAACCAACCCACGTGCCTGCTAAGACACGCCACGATGGGAGCTGGTCCTCCTTACGTGTGGGCAGTGATTGGTCCCTTAACAAGGCGGTTATAACTGAGGCGCGGTGTCAGGCCGACGCGCCTTGATGCCGAGACGCGGGTTCGAGCCAACGCGCCTTGATGCTGAGACGCGGGTGTCGAGCCAACGCGCCTTGATGCTGAGACGCGGGTGTCGA